>JAVQKC010024076.1:0-12443 GCA_036025475.1 Philypnodon macrostomus | reverse complement strand
CTGGACACACTTACTTTGGCAGAGAGCAATGAAACTGGGTACAGTGATTCTCCACAGTGTACCCAACATAAAATATTATTATGACCCCACCCTACAACAAACGGGAAGTCAACCATTTTGGATTGAAATTGGGAGGTCAGGTATATTTGACAGCCTCTAACTTGCACATACTTTGCCCGATTAGGCGCAAACCTGAAATACCTAATGACCCCCCGGCCCTGAACACATATGACTAATATGATGGCATTTACCTCTATAACGCCACCTATAGACTGAAAGAAGAATATAGTTTTAGGGAATTTTACAAAATTTGGCAAAAACATTCTTCACAAACATCAAGAAAAAGTAAAATAGACCCTTTTCATGGTTGTCATGGTTTGGGGGCGGGGCCTCTTAATTGCTCGTTAACAATATAAAAACCCTGGTTGGTGACAGTTGTAGCAGACGTATGGGGCCATTTTGCTGATATAAACCTTGCTGTTGGGGATGACGAAGGTTTTACATAGCCCTTAGCTACCTCATTAAATACAATGTAATACTCTGTGTAACAAACTGTAATAACATACATACAGAATGGTTAAGGTTAGGGTTGGGGTTAGGGTTAAGTACAATGTAGTTACATGTTATTACAGTTCATTACACAGAGTATTACATTGTACTTAATAAGGTAGATGCAATGTAGTTAAGGGCTATGTAAAATAAAGTGCTACCAAATGTTGTGTTAGCATGTATTTGAAACAACGGGTTTTCTGGTTAGAAAATGTAACGTCAATGTAATGTCAGTGTTTAGGTAACAGCCACTGTCTCCTTAACCTGCAGTCATGTTTACAGGTCACTCATACCCATATTGCCTTTTGATCAAATGTGAAGCAACAGCCCATGCATGCTTCCCTTTCCCTCTTTTATAGCTTCTTTGTCACCTTTAACACTGGTCCCCATTAGCTGCTGTACCTCTGCACTTTCTATAGCTCTCTTTGTTCTCTATAATCTCACTCTGGATCTACAGTACATCCCACAGCTCCATATCAGCCCAGGCCTCACTGTAAGCTTATCACCTCTAACATTCCCTCATATCTACCCTTTTTATTATAGAGCCATGCAAGCTGTTATCTGATTGTCATTTACCAATGCACCCAGTCACTGTTGCACACATAGCCATTAGCACACAGTGTAATTTTACAATCTCATATATAGGTGGATATATTTGTAAGAAAGACCAACCGCCCCCTCCACCCTGCCAGCAGAGGTCATGTGATCCGGCCCCCTGATGCTCAGAACAGGTGGAGTCAGCGATTCTCATTCCAGTGCACTTTTTTTTTGTCAAATTCAGCAACTACGGCACAGTTTGTGAGCTGTCCGTTTGATCAGTGCAAATCTGGGCAAAAACAGCACTGGACTCATGGTGGGAAGTGGCTGGAGTGCAGCTAATTGGCACAAAGGAGTGGAGGGAGGGGGGGCTGAGGCTGGATCTAGTCTGAGTTGTCTGAGTATATGGCCAGTGATTGCATGGAAACAAAGCCATGAATATGTGTGGTATTTAAATTGGATGATGGCATCTGCTTACCACTGTGTAGATTGTTTTGCAAGTTTAGACAATTGTGCATGAGTTCTTGAGCACCTAATTGGAAAAAAACATCTGCAGTAACATTAATTGTGCAAATCATCTGCAACAAAGTCCCAAAAGTACCCCACTTTAATATGAAGACTGGCCAACTGAAAATAACATGGAGGGCAAAAGCTAAACAAGCATTCAGTTTATGAAAGGACTAAACTGCGGATCATTAATGTTCCACCAGGAGCAGGAGATCTGAGTAAGCATAATGCTGTTAAAAGTCTTTTATGGTCTATTAATCTACTATAACAATAACAACAAAGTAGACATTGGCCACCCTTTCATTAAAAAACAAACAACACTGTGCACATGACCTAGAAGGATTTACAAAGACAATTCAGGAAAAGGTTTTCAGAAAATAAAATCATAGGTCAAAAAAAAAAAAAAATAGAAATTGATGAAGTGAACGTTTCAAAAAACATGCATGACACAATAACTATTAAGCTTTAAAAATGCCTGTTTGGTCATAACTTATTTGACAGTGGACACATTAGATATTATAATGCTAATAGTGCTTAAGGAGAAGATCCAGTGTAAGAGTGCGGACTAAACAAAGGAGTGTGTTCCCTCTACTCTCAGCTCCACTGAGGCTCAGGATGAGCGATGGTCCTGCCACACATCAGACCAGAGCTGAACTCAGTACTGTTCCACCAGGATTCCCCACAAAACATTAGTCCAGCATTTAACACTATTACAGCATACTCTTAACAAATCTCTGTATCTAAACTGTACAATGATTACATGATACATGAACTGTGCTTTGAACTATAGTTAACTGTAGTGGAATCTGAATCAGCAGACCCAGAGGAAGGTCAGGAAGAAAGACTCAGGGTTTGCCAGTGTAACATATGCAGTCAGTTTTGTGACTGATGTCCTTCCTGACACATCCTTTCTATTTAGGTTTGGAAGTGGTACAAATTGAGGCTAGAGTTTTTAACTTCATGTTGGGGAACAGAATCCTAGACCCCCCTTCCCCAAGGCATGACATAAAAGGTAAACTAACCACATTACTAATGGGAAGGCTTTCTGTTTAGTAAAGGCATTTACAACAAGAGAGCACTTGGAGAGCACAGACCAAGGCAACTCATTTCCCTAATACACTGTTAAAAGAAACGTTCTAAATAGAACCTTCTGTGGGACTAGACACCCCTCAAGAAAAAATGACAAGACAGTGACTTCTCTTTGGTTCTATTAATGACCTCAATTAAAAAACATTGAAATCTTCTTAATACAATGAGAGGTTATGAAAACCAAAGAAACAACACTAATAAAACAATGTCATCTGTCACAGCACATTGTCTCAAAAATGTTATGCTCTAGAACTGTTGGCCGTGTGTTGTATTGGCATGCAGAATGGTATTCTTTGAAAAAGAGCTTTGATCTAGACGGTGAGCCGGATCACACCCAAAATCTAACCCATAGTTCCTTGTGTCATTCCTGACCTTACCTGATAATTTCATCTAAATCCGTCCAGTAGTTTTTGCGTAAAGACTGCAAACAGACAAACACACAAACCCACAGACAGACAAACGTTACCTCCTTGGCGGAGTAAGAAATACAGTATTTTCAGGCATTGGGCATTTCAAATTCAAAAATTTTGATAAAAGCTATATCTTAATTTACTTCAAATCAAATATTTTTTTTTAAATGTATTAACTAATTGGAGCCTATCCCAGCAACTATGGGCCATGGTGGAGTACACACTGGACAGTGGCCAGTACAATCATTAACTCTCACATTCAGGGGCATTCATATTGTGTACCTTGCTCTAAACCAGTCCGCCTCTGGCTTGTGTATTTATTATCTGCGCACATCTGAGTGTGTTTGTCCCGCCCCCTGCCTCTCACTGTTGGAATGGGCCCGTCCCATGTGATCCAGGTGTAATTGGGTTAGTGACAAACTGGACAAAGTGACACCTGCGGGCTCAGCTGCACTGGACTACAGTCAGCTGGACAGGATTGTAGTCAGCTGGACTGGCCTAAGACAAATTGACTTTCTGGGACCAGGCCAGGGTTAGCCAGAGCGAGCACTACACACAAACAACCGGGCATGTCTTTCAGCTCTAGACAACAAAAAGACACTAGGCAGAACAGGAACAGGTCTGGGAATGGGTCTCCTCAAGATGAATGTCTTTCCACTCTTCTGGGTCCCAGAGACCTGCGTCTGTTAGGTTAACATTGACATCACACACATGCAGCAACTGTTGCGTTAATAAATGAGATATAAATCATGTCTGTATTCACAAATAAGTAACTAATAATTATTAAAAAGATGAAGGGAGTAAATTCTGGTGTGTGTCGATCAGTGAGCCTGTATCTAAAGCTACATCAAGTTAGCGGTGAACAGCTGACTACTTACTATCCAGTAGTAGCTTTCTGTGCATTCAAATATCTGCACTGCACCAATGTACCACATTATACTATTCACTTTATAATATCATGTCTCTGGGTTGTGTTTAATGTGATCTAAACTATATGGCATGTTTTGATTCACGCTGTTGGACCATAACTGGAAACAGCTGATGCTAACATATGCTAGCTTTACTTCAATAACTTCACTGCAACATTTTGCACATCCTTTCTGTAAAGATGTCTTTTTATCATAAGAACACGATGCGCTGCATAAGAAAATATTTTATTGTGTCTCATTTTCACTCAAATGTTGATTAGCCTATCTAATCCAACCAATGCACGGCAGTGTGTGTCGCTCTGCCTCAACTGTTCCAGAATGCTTTAACCGTCCTGGACCCCACCTCTGAGTGAGGGTGGGTCATGGGTACAACAGATTAGGCAGCGTTGCCCTGATTTATGCTGCGTTCCAGTTGTCCTCGGAGTTCAGAAGCCAGAGCTCGGAAGTCAGAGGTTGGAGTGAGTTGAAGGGTTGCAGTTGTTACTTGGAAATAAACAAATCTATTACGTTAAAAGCTTCATTTAGCAGTTAGCAGGATTAGCAACAACAGGGATTTTTTTCATATTGCTCAGCAGATGCTGAATACACCACAGCAGCATGCTAACAGATACTGGGCTCATATCAAATTAAAGTTTATTAAACATTATACAAGTTAAATCTTTGATTTTTTATCTTGGGGTTGTCCGAGTTGCCCCGATTAGGAATTCCGACATCAAGGGTCATCCAGTTGATTTTTACAACTCGAAAATTCTGACCTCCGGGTCCTACTTGAACTCACCATTACCTACTCCAGCTTCTCCAGGGAAATACCATGGTGCACCTGGACCAGCCGGCTCTATACCCTGTGGGTTCAGGTACAAGCTCCTCTTGTTATGGAGTAGATTTTCTCAGGAACTGCTCCAACCAACAGTGGTTAGGTATACTATTTTGTGACACAATTGGCTTTGGCCCCCAAAGTTGTACTGCTTCAAAACCATGGCTCTAGAGAACTCATGTGGCACAGAGTAAATCTTATAAACCCAAATGCACAGAGATACAGGTGCTGCTGGTGCATGACACTCTCCCGGTTCCACTCTGATCGGGCACATCTATGATCACACAGCGTCTCCCTGTCACTTCTCATTTCCACTGACTCTGAGCTCTGCCTCTCCAGCCCCGGAAAGCCTAACCAGCTCCACGCCATCGGAAGCTAATAAATCATGGCCGCTTTTATTTGGGATGTGTTGGGAGCGTAATGAAGACGCGACGGGCCTCAGGCTGTAAGCGGCGGTGACAGCGCGACACTGATGAATGTGTGAAGGTGTGTTCTCTGCAGATGAACCAGAGGACTGTCAAACTCCAGCTGAGTGAGGAGGTGTTACAGCAGTGCCTTATACAGTTGGCAATGTTAGGCTTAGCATTATTAAAGACACTTTCATTATAAGACTCAAATTGTAATTATTTCTTTTGAAATGTGTAAGTTATACTATGTAATATAATTTATATACTCAAAATGTACAAATATTTCCAGTTGTCATTCAACTCAAGCCCGTATTGCATAAAATACACCATTTTAAAGATATGCATCTCACATTTGAAGGTTGCTTTAGTCCATAGCATTTGGCAAGATTTAATTCTGCCCTCATCTTCAAAAATAAAATGTATCGTTTTTGGTCCCACAACAATATTTAAAGCTTTTTACATATTTGAAAATATTTTCTGCTGTCTATATGGTAGACAGAACGGAAATGCATTTTATTTTGTTTCCCTATGCTGCTTATTTATTACATTTACTTCTCAAAGTACCTGCTTACCACCAGCACCAAATTGACATGCAGAACCAAGTCACTTGTAACAGATGTGGGCCTACAGGGCGGTTATCCATGTGGCCACACCACCAAAAGAACTCTTCTCAAAGGGTTGCCTTAACTGGAGAGGCTTCTTGTTCTTGTGAGACAGGTGGATGGAACATGATTGACACAACAATCAGTGAGGGGCCCTGCTGTCATTGCTGTCTATATACCGGTCTGTTCAGTTAATGAAACTGAACCAAAAAACAGCTCTCAAATTATTCATCAATAGGCATGCCAACACTCTCCTTTGGTCATGGCTAATGAACTATGGGTCATGCTAGAAAGAAGAAGCAAGAAGAATATCTTGGTGAGGAGCTTTCACCTGGAAGAACTGCTTCTCAACCAGCTCTGTAGGAGCAACCTGAACAGGCATTCCATACTGCTGCTGAATGTTGTGTGACAAAATCCTTAACTTACAGATAATTAACCATCAGCCATTTTGAACTTCAGAACAATTACCCCAACTTTTACTTCTAGACTTTGACCGTAGCCCTGTCCCACCTGTGCCCTTCCTCTGCTGACACTCTGTGAACGTTACAGTGGACTCTATCAGGGAGCTGCTGTGATAACATGTTTTTTCAGCGTGTCATCATAGTCCTCTGTGTCAGCCAAGGACACATCGACTGAACCCACTCGATGCTTCAGCCTGGCAGCTCCAGTCATCCTGTCAATCAATGAATCTATACCAGCCTTATCCAGACCTGACACACTACAGCACAGCACTTTCTGAAGATTGCTGAAGATCCTTGTATATGTCATACTAAATGTTGGGCACACTGTAACTGCAAAGGTTTTTTTTGGACAGGACTGGCTGTAAAGTATTGAAGGTACAGCAGATGGTGTGTTCTGGATAACTTAAATTTGATTGTTTATGATCAGATTTAAAACATTTCAGATTTCAAAGAAATTCAAAAACTCATTTGTTGGCTCATAGCCTTAAAGAAACAAAGGTCCAAAGGTCTCCTAGAATAAGAAAGTGTATGAAAATGGCCCTGTTCTATGATGTAAAGTAGGTCATCTGTTCTCTGTAGAGGCCAAGGAAGGGACTCTGATTTTACGTTGCTTTATAGAGGCCAGGGGAGGATCTAAAATAAAATGATAATATTTACCGATTACCTACTTTACATCATCAACAGGGTCAGACAAAGCATATTTTATTTTAGGAAAGTTACAGACTACACCTTTAAGGAATTAGAAGGTTTTGTTAAATCACAACGGAACACACTTAACCACAGGAATCCACATGAGCTCATCTTAACAGCTCTGCAAGATGATGCATCATGTCATGAAAACACGCTCAGCTGTGGCCTATTTTCTGAGGACTACTTTGGGAATTAATGCAGAAGTTGAGCAGTTTAAAATTCACATTTGCATTGCAGGGTTTTTAGATAAATGTCATAGTAACTGTATGCTTTTCTTAGTCCTCTCCTTCCATCACCCATCCTTCATAATTACATGTGTTTGTCCACACTGAGACTCCATGAAGGTTCTCTGACAGAACACATCTTCATCATGTCCTCTCTCACACCATGGTTCCACTCTGCTACTACAGTCCACACAGCTGTCACTCACTGCAGCCAGTTTATCTCCAATCCAGTGATCTATTCTGTTCTATTTTTATATGCATCCTGGAAAACCAGAATATGCTCTAATTTGCTGGTTTTAAGTCATGGGCCACTGTGTACTGTGTGATAGTTGCTGGGCTCCAGTCTTCAATGTTTGGAGGCTGAAAGAATGGTTTAATCAAATTCCTTTCTTTATATTTTATTATCACATTTTAACCTCACCAATAATATCATGTCCAGTTATTAGACTCTCTCTTACTCACTCATAAGTCTTCATCTGCTCGTTGCTCTAATGAAAAGTTTCTCTGTTTACCATTTGCAACCCCCTTGAACAATCTATTAGCATACCCTGTGGGCTGGTACGTTTCACTTTTCATATCGATGATAAACACACTGTTATTACACACATAACATTCGCACATGGCACTGGTTAATTAAGGCTCGAGGCCCCTTTCCTAACAAACCTGGGGGTAATTAAACAGCCCCTGGACTCGGGCGTGTCTGCGAGATGCCTCTAATTAAGCCCCAATGAGCTGATTTGGCTAATTAGCTAAAAGGCTGCATGTCGGACACCAAAAGCATTCCAGCCCCCGCGGATCACAGGAAGTTGCACATCGTCCCTGGCAACACGTTCATTTCCTGAGGCATTAATCAGAGGAGTTACAACTGTCGCCGCTCGCTCTGACTTCCACCGGGATCAGGGTGGTGTTGGGAGGGGCGGTGTTACGAGGGTGGAGGCTCTTTGATGAGAGGTTTGTTGAAAACATGGTAGGTGCAGGTTAGTTTATTATAAAACAATTCAAACAAAGAATAAGCAACATTCATTCATTCATCTTCTTCAGAGAATTCCAATAAGAGGTTGAAGATGACTGGAACATATCCCAGCAACAACAGACCTTATACCCTAAACACTGGCCAGTTAGTCTCAGGGCTAACGCATTCAACTCCTATGGGCAAGTTCGATTTTCCATGTTTACCTATGCATGCATGTCTTCAGAATTGTAGGGTGAAGAGGAACTTAGTGTGTAGTTGGTCAAATGACAACTGGCTTACTGAAACCACTTAACTGTGAATGTCCAAAAAAGCAATCTTATACATGGGCCTGCATGTAAATGATAATCATTGTGAGCAGAAAGAGTTCTCTATAGAAGAATTTACTAGGGATGCATGATATTACATTTCTTGACCGATACCGATTCCGATATTTTGTAAACATGTTTTAGTCGGCTATGTTTTAAATTTTTTAAATAGCAGCTTTAATTGTATTTATTAATCCATAAATGTTATTTTTATTAGACTTTGTCACCCAATAGTTAGACTTTTTCAATTGTCTATTCTTACTCTGGCTCTTTCTGATGATCCTTATAGAACAACAGATTAACATCATCCCTCTGTACAGGCCGTTACCAATAAATCAAATAAGCCAAAATTGTAAATATTGGCCGATACTGATGTTGTGCTGATATATATGTGCCTCACTAGAATTTACACTAGAAGTTGTTACCCTTTTCCTAACGTCTCCGTGCTTCCAGTTTATCCATCCCATCAATAAGATAAAAAGATACATTTTATATTGGACTCTTAATATGAACCATGGCTGGAATACCAATGTAAACAGACTTACATTAAATTGCACCATCAGTTGAACCTGACATTCTTTCAGCAATGTTGGTCTTTTTCTAACCTTTATACCGAAGAGCACATATAAAACTATACCAAATAGTAATATTTGTACCCATCAGTATAAAGGATAAAATAAGATCTCAATCTCTTACAGAAATCACCAGACTTGTGAAAATGAACACATCCCGGAGTAGATTTCATTCCATCTGCCTCGTCCCATCTCTTCATCCCGAGCCTGTGTTACCAATAACTCCTCTCCTCTGCACACTGTGCTGCATCTGATCCTTATTCACTTCCACAGCAGCAGAGAGCCGGCCACTAAGGCCCAGATCAATCATGATCTACCAGACAGCTTTTATTAGACATGTAGAGGAGGACGAACGCAACCAATATAAGATATGCAGACATGGATATTTCTCTTTTTGAAGATTGAAGATGCGTGTGATTTGTGGACAGGAGCAGATGCGATCAGGAGATGGTCAGAGGAAAGGGAGTGAGCGGATGAGGGAGCGCAGAGAGAACGCCCGTCCTGTTGGTTATTAAGAGATTAAGTCCCATCTGTGACAGAGTTGTCAGCGCGGCAGACAGAACCGAGCATGGACGGTAATTTGACTAGTTCCCTATCTCCTCAGCACTCAGTTTGCTGATGACAGGCGGGCGACAGAGCGTTGAATATGTAAGATGTCTCCTTTCCATCCCTCCAAACCCGCTGTCATGGTTACCTCTGTGGCATACACACACACACAACGTACTGCAATTTGCACTCACAAAAAATATGGAGGCAAAGACAAGGCACTGCAAAGGCATGCTTTAAATGATTTGCATTCTGCCTGACAGATGGGGCCCTGAGAGTTCAAGTCCCCAACAGCACTTTGGAGCTATGTCTTTGTGCTAGCAGAATCTGTTAAATGTATTCTGCAATTTGGCAACAAGCATGGTTCTTGCATCAAATTAGGTACAACAAAGATAGTTTCCCAACAAAGTTGGTTTCAATTTTTTTTGTTAGTTACAGTTCTTTAACTGACATTCTTTTTCAATAATGTAAATCTCACACTGCCACAGACGTTTGAGATAAGAAACTTGGGTCAGAAATTCTGCAAGGTACTATAAAAATAAAAAATATATATCATTATTATTATTATTATTATACAGAATTTTCATCTTTATGAAAATTGCACTAAAACTGATTTGGATGGAATGCTCCACCAGGATCATCTTTGAGCTTTTGGACAGATAATGATTATTCAGCCAAAAAACGTATGCCTTTAAACAGTGGATCATAAGGTAAAAATGTATGCCAAAGTACCAAAAGATTTTTCCAATACATTTAACTTTGGAAACCTTAAAGTCCATGTTGGCCTGTACTTCTTTGACAGTTGCTGACAGCAGACACTTCCTGCCCCCCCACAGTGAACAGTCAGGCCAGGTGTTATTTCCACTCTCACTTTGGGAAGATGAACGACCCCCCCTCGAGTTCTCATGGCAGCCTCAGTCCCATCCGTGTGTTCGGAAAAGCCTGACCCAGTATTACGCTGACATTATGGGGCCACTTACTGCCCCGCTAAAATAAACCCCAGTGAAGGAGGAGTGACAGAACAGGGTCACAGCACGCTGCCTGCAAATTAATCAAACAAATAAACCAGCAATTTACTTAAACACAGGAGATGTGATTTTACCTGTCCCACTGGTTTCAAGGCTGTATCCAGTACTAATTATATAACACTGAACATGAGTTTATGAAGAACAAAACTCTGCATTTTACTAAAAATCTGCTGGCATCATCATTTCCACTGCGAACATCATCTTCATAGTGTACATGACAAGGCAGCAGGGATGGTCCACAATGTTCTTAAACAGAATCACCCTGGAGACCATTTTTAAAAGTTTTTGTAAAGTCCTTCTGTAAACAAACAGTAAAAAGTGTTTGGTTTAAAACAGCAGTGTAACTGTTAGAAGAGTCACTTACAATCAATCCCACACCATGCTTCTGTTTTCACATTGCCTATTACCTCAGCCATCTAGAAGCAGATATCACACAATGTACAAACCTGAAGTCATGATTACAGGTGTGTACTGTTACAACACCCACTACAGTAAACACACAAAAGGCAGTGATTTAGTGACTATTGTATGTAGAGGAAATGCAGGATATATGCACAAGTGTGACATAATCTTCATAGCATTTCAATTATGCTGTAATATTTCTGGATTATTGTGCTCCTTCAAAGAAAGGTATGCTTGAATCTTACATCAGTCATCAGTGACCAGCTGAGCAGACTCACAAGCAGACTCTGGTCCAATTACAGACCCACAGTAAAAGAACTGAACTCTTCTCTTCAGCAGTTTTGGCTGTAGTAAAATTGTCTGAGCCGCCCAGACTGCTGCAAGCCTCATACTCACATTTACTGTTTCAAAGAAAACAAAACCTCCTTAGAGGAGATAATCATGAGTTATCATTTTGATTCAAAGACTAAAATATGGTGGAAAAGTGTAATGGTACATGTTAGACATGTAAGAAATGGTTTTGTAGAAGTAGATTGAAGTACTAATTTCAACCCTAGTGGTGAAAAAACACTTTCTTTATGTTTGTGAGATATGGGAAATGCCTTGGTGGAGGGCTAAACTCTTTAAGTGCTTCTTGATGCCACTTGTTGAACGGAGACTCAAATGGTACAAATGAGTATCTTCACAAGCTATTTGCATTTAAAATCTGACTTTTCTTCAAAGTGGCAAACTTCGGCTGGTGTTACCCCCTGGTTTCCATGGTGACTGAGGCCCATTGCACATGCAGGAGACATCTAGATTAATCTGGACGATGACAGCATGCCTCCTGACGGGGACAGCTCCACATTGATCTGTAATGAAACCACTGGGCCGCATGACAAATGGAGAGGAGAAAATCTGAGCCAGTGATTAATGAAATAATTAATTTAGTAATTGGCCACACTTAATTATTTATTTCTACCATCTCTGAAAAGTCGGGAGAAAAGTTTGAGCATATTCAAATCAGGAGGGGCAATGAGGTGTGCTTGTTCTGTCAGGACACTCAGAATCCTGTTGCTGCGTCAGATAAGTTAATTTTCTGAGATATGTCAAAAAGAATATAAAACTAGGCCCATGCTGTCGTCCCAGACAGCAAGGTGTATATCGGACATTGAGTGATTTCTAAGGGTTTTTACATTGTTAACGAGCAGTTATTTAAGAGGCCTCGCCCCCAAACCATGAAAATGGGAAGGGTCTATTTCACTTTTTTGATCTGTCTGGATGTTTGTGAAGAATGTTTTTGCCAAATTTGGTAAAATTCCCTAAAATCTCAGTTTCTTTCTGTCTATAGGGGGCGCTATAGAGGTAACTGCCATCATATTAGTCAGATGTGTTCAGGGCCGGGGGGTAATTAGGTAT
>JAVQKC010024075.1:0-13695 GCA_036025475.1 Philypnodon macrostomus | reverse complement strand
CTGAACATAAACGAAATCGCGTGAATGTTGTCACATTGATCCGGGCAATTGTATACTTAATGTACATAGGCACATTACAGAGGTCAAATAAAGAATGCCTCTATAGCGCCCCCATGTTTCTGACCCCTATGGGACCCTGGACACACTTACTTTGGCAGAGAGCAATGAACCTTGGTACAGTGATTTTCCACAGTGTACCCAACATAAAATATTATTATGACCCCACCCAACAACAAACAGGAAGTCGCCATTTTGAATTGAATTTGGGAGGTCAGGTATATTTGACAGCCTCTAACGTGCACATACTTTGCCCGATTAGGCTCTAACCTGAAATACCTAATGACCCCCCGGCCTAGGGGGGTCATTAGGTGTGACCCCCCTAGGCCGGTGCTGTCGGGGACGACAGCACAGGCCTAGTTCTATTTTGGTTTTACACTCACTGGGCTGGGGATAGAGTCTGGGTCTAGTTTCTTCTGAGGTGGTCCAGCAAGTTGGGACGGTCCTGATGGGAATCCAGGCTGAGGTCCTGCAATGTGCCCCCCATATGGACCTGTCATTAAACAGGACATTTAGTCTAATCAGAAATGAACGATGATAAAACTGGGAAACCAGGCACGCTCACAGTGACTTACCTGGTTGCTGGGGAAATCCTTGTGGGCCACCTGCTCCAGGACCAGCCTGTTGGAACCCCCCAATACCTGAAGGGGGAGATCCTGGAAAAGGCCCACCCATGCCGCTCATAGGGGGAGCACCCATTGGAGGACCAGCCATAGGGGGAGCACCCATAGGGGGGGCACCAATAGTTGGGCTGGACATTGGTGGGCCACCCATAGGAGGACCAGCCATTGGAGGTCCTGTCATGGCCATGTTTGCAGGAGGTGACTGTGGTGGGGACATCTGAGGAGACATTGGTGGAGACTGTGGACCTGGCTGCATCTGAGGATGGCCCATGGTTAGAGGAGGCCTCTGCAGATGCTGTTGGGCCACCGAGCTTGTCGGATGGTGGTGTCCTGGTGCTATAAAAAATAAATAGATAGAATAGAGTAAATAGAAGTATACACGATCAGTCTGATTGTGTATGAGATGTCAAACACATGGTTTACATGCAGGTGGAGAAAAAAACATACCATAATTTCCTATGCTCATAGCATGCATCTGGTTGGTAATCTGTGTGGTGGGTGAGGACTGAGGTGCCATGCTGTTGTATGAAGACTGTGGAGGTTGTCCATAAGCAGCTGAAACAGCTGGAGGAGCTGGGTACCTGGGGTAAAAAAACACATTCAATAAAATCACAAATCAACTCAAAAAGTAACATTGATTGTGATCACAGGAGCTATACAACACATGGTGTAGGAGTAATTGTTACCTGTGAGGATGAGCGCCGTTCTGCTGGACATTCGGACTGTACTGAGTTGAAACTGGAGTTGGTGACAGTCCAGCAGCTGGTGATTTCATCATACCTGCAGTGAGTCATATACATTAGAAATTCTAAATAAACTTGACCTAATGTGCTCTCAGAGAGTCCATTACCTGTTGATGGAGCAGTGTAGGCCTGAGGTGGAACTCCATAATGTCCATAGAGAGGCTGTGTAGTACCAGGAGGTCCATACCCAGGCTGGTAGCCCCCCATCCCGGACTGTGCCTGAGAGTACGGGGGAGCAGCCACATAGCCCTGTTGACTCATGTTTATTTGTTGATCTTTACTGTTTACTCATGCCAAGGAGAATAAACACAGTAACCTGGAACACAACAAAAAAGTGCAATTTAACAATTGTGTATTTACACTTGAATGAACTATAGCACATGTTATAACCCATTTTTAAATCCAGCATGCGTACAATACAACAGTCTGATAGTTGACCTCATCCAATGATTCACACTCTTGTAACAGGGACCTTTGGCTCTGCCGATTGAGAGATAAAGCAGATATAACACCGTATCTTTATACTATTATCTGAAACATGAGCTGTTTGACTTGGCAGCGTCCTAGTCCATCCAAACATTTCATACGTTTTCTGTTTAGACTCAGGGTTGACTTAAGGTAAGGCTAAATTCACCAGTTCTTGATTTCACAGGGTAAGTGGCAATGGTAAATAAAACAAGTCTCTAATGTGTCCGGTAGTGTCAAAAACATGCTCTCTTATGGTAAACTACAACATCATAATTTCAAGAGTTTACAGAAATAAAAATATGCATAGAAAGTTGGAATTGCAATAAACTGTTTATACCCTAACCTGGGATTGCCACGTCAAATACCGTTATGACAACAAATCGGAGCATTTCCTTGACTTCATCATATAGCTAGCATCCACTGCGAGTACATTGCATCTAAAGCTAAACAATAAGTTTTATACATGACGATACTTAGGGTATCTGTTTTATTACACAACAGAAATCATGATCCCTAGCTAAGCGGAAATTAAAGTTGTGCTTTCCAAACAACACGGGCCATTTCTATACATCACCACACACACACATGTTGAGGATTTATTGTAAAATCGTGCCACATTCAAAGCGAAAACGTGCAAAAAGGAGACGTTTTTTTATTTACCTGGATAAGGGCAGAGTCCTCCTGTGTCTATTGCTGTGAGTCAAAGCAGAGTGCCACGTCAAACTCCACCAAAGCACCGGTCTGTAAGCTGCTTACGCGACGAAAACCACCAGCGTCAAGCTAGAAATATATAAGACTAGTGCTTCCGCTAATTCCGTGTCATGTTAAAGAATATATTACTAATAAGGGTCGGTTTTAGGTTGACTCGTGACTCAAACAAATTGTGTATACCTAATACGTAATGTGAAATCGGTGCATAGATGTTTATTACCCTTTTTACGCACTAATGTTGTTTTTCTTTTCAGTAAGACGCTTTTATTGTGAAGGAAAAACAAAATAACATCCGGTTTTGAGCGTGCCGGCTGTTGATAAGGGTGAGCAAAGAGGTTAGTGCGCATGTGCGAAACCCCGGGACCCTTACACGTCAGCACAGCGGTTGGATAGAGCGTATCTTGTAGACGCAATGTTTTCATCACTATGCCACCACGACTCCATTGTTTTTTATGATATATAGAGGACTATACAATATAATATATACAATGACTTGTAAGTGTAGACAATGTGTAACCCACCATGACAGTTTTTACTCTTACTTTTGCCATAATTCACAGACATTTCTCTCACATTGTGTTTTTGGACATTTCTGGATACGCCTTGTACGTAGACTACACTTTAGTAGCACATTTTTAATGATCAAACGATAAATAAACTTGAAAATGTAACTCATTGATACCATTTATTTTTGTTTTAATGTTTGGCTGGGATGCATTGCTTTTTGTTTTCTAGAGATGAGAGGCAAGACCCTGGACCAGTTGCATGCATGGGGGCGTGTCCGTGCGCCATGACGTCTCTGAACGGGCTGTCCCGTTGAGAGCTCAGATGATGGGGATTATATTGGTTCATGTGCGGTGGTGGAGGTGGTTTTTGTAAAGTGCTGCTGTTCTGGCTCACAGGTTCATGCTCGCCCCGTGGAGGTCTGACTGAGAAGGGAAGAGAGGCATGGGCATCGGGGATTACATCTGCGTCACGCTGCGCGGTGGTGCGCCCTGGGGTTTCACTGTAATTGAGGGAGAGGGGGACACCTACAGACCCTTGGTGGTCTCCAAGGTAACTGCTTTTTGTCCATAGTTTGGTCTTTTTGTGAAATTGTTCTGGTATAGCACCCCAATCTGAACACAGCACAGACACTTTGTATACCACAGAGGTTTTGTAGATGGAAGTATTTGGCAACTTTAAAGTGTAGGGTAAAAATTTGAGTTTGATGTTTGTTGGAGAGAAATTCCTCTTGTTGTAGACGATGGTGCATTTTTGTGTGCGTTGGCTGTGTTTTGGTGCTAGATTCCTCTGGATCCTTATATGGTCAAGGCCAAGAACTATGTGTGAAGCTGTGGGCTGCGATCTGTTATCACTCCAAAAGACTTTAGTTATTGGACCAACACATTGTGCAGACAGCTTACTGAGCAGAAAAGTGACAGGCAGGCATGGTATCACCTGATATAATGCAAAATAAATGTTTAGTTGATATGAAGCTGGATTACATCACTTCTAAAGAACATTTACAGCTTAGAGGTTGGCGGAGGTATATGCAAATGATGGATCCTGATATTGGAATGTTATATTGACCTAATATAATTGCCTGTTTTGCATTTCAACGGTTCATGGTTAAGGCTAGATGGCCCTGATACAACGCTATAAGTAATTCAGTTTATTGTATTGTATTGGTTTAGTTTGGTCAATTTTACAGAATGAAGTAGTTATGTGTTAGACAATAAGCAAAAACCATAAAGGCTGAATCTATACTGGGTAACACACGACTCAAAAAACAGTACCTAATTCTTCATGTGACATACTTAGTGCTTTGTAGACTTTCCAAACAATGTTATTTTAGCTATTAATGAAATCCAGGTGTCTTAGTGTTGGGCTTTTTATGGAGTTTAGTTCAGTACGAGTTCCCAAATACTGGAGTCGCACTGGTCTTTGCTGAGCTCGTCCACGTAGTGAACATGTAAATATTATTCTTAAGCTGCATTCCTTTGACATCAAAGTCTTTGGTGAGGAGAGCATCAATAGATCACCTTAACGATAATGAAATGTCCGTTATGAATAAAGACAGATTTGAACTTTTTTGTATTAGTTACGCTTGTCTAAGTCAAAACAGAGTGAAAATATAAAGCAGCAGTGAGCTTGGCTGTATTTTACAATTGGTCACTTTCTTAGGTGGACTGGTTCACTTGCTTGTGAGCTGAAATCTGACATTTCATCAAGCCATTGGTATTAGTCATGCATATACATAGCTTAAGTACAAACCATGCATTTATGATGAAGATAGTGTGGGTCCTATAGGGTGACCAAGCATTTCAGGTTTTAAATAAAGCCATGTCTAGGCTTTTAGGAGAAAGGTTGGAAAACAATACAATATCCAGCGAATGGCACTTATATGGGCAAAAATGCCTTGTTGATGCCAGAGATCTTAATAAAAGGCTCAGATAACCATATCTTACATCAAGGCCAAGATAAGAAAACATAAAGCAGGGGTGGCTACAGCAGCAGAAGACCACACTGGGTGCCACATTATTAGGTACAATGTCTACCTAATAATGTCGCTAGTGAGTGTACGTGCTTGTAGTAGACTTAGTGGTCCAAATGTGGTTTTTGAAGCCTACATTCACTGTTGTTAAGATGGTGATTTGTGTATTGAGAAAAGCTTGTTCAGAGTACTGACAGACCCTGCTGCGTAAAGAGCATGGGGTATCCATTTGTAAAACGTTCTTTCCATATAAGGATGCCTGTATTTTTCTTCTAATTTGGAGTCTTGGCTCGAATACAAAGTCAGTGAGGTCATTTTATTTTTAAAGCTGGCTGCAGAAAGAGCATAACACTTAAGTCTTAACCTTAAAGATTATGAATTAGGGGCTTCTAAAACAAGAGAAATACTTTGGATCTCATCAACCTGAACAACTTTAATTTGCTAATTAGTATGTCATCTTGGAATGTGGAGTGTCGGCAGGGATTAAGTCTTCTTTAGGCCCACATGAGCACATGTAGCGAATGAATAATCTGGATTTTTGATTTTACATTTAATATATTATACAGTTAATTACTATCTTCGCATGGATTATCTCCAAAAAACTGGCATTGTGTGTATCTGGGACGAGACGAAAAGTTGTGAGCAGCCTACAACCACTCAATTTTGATCTGAATGTTTACTTTGCAATTTTGTAAACTGATAGAATGAACAAAAAATATATATATTATTGAATATGTCTTCAAACCTGCCTTAAACATTTGCACAGTTGTATACATCCAATGCAAAACCCTCATTCGGTTTGTGGTGTTGTAATTACAAAATGACCCACTGGTGCAGTCCCATTATCTTTTACCATTATCAATTTAATAGGTTTCAACACAGAAGAAAATCACTTGGAAACTGACTCTGTATAATGCATTGCTCCTGGCAGTTCCTGTCTCGGTGCAGCTTTAAGCAATTATGTTTTTACGTTTCACACAAACATTTTCCAGCTGTCTTACAGGTAGCGCTCACTTCATGGACTGTACAACTGGAGGTATTTTACTCACAGTTTGGGATTTGCTGTTGTGGATAAACAGGAAATCTAAGCAAAAATATTACATAAACAAAACGAAGCTTTATGTCTACCTGGTAATAAGCAGACTGAGGCTAGTTTTATGTTGACTTAAAGTGGTGGAAAGCAAGTGTTTAGCAAGTGTTGTATGTAAAGTAAAGGACTATAGGGCATTGATTCTCATACTGTGGTACAGGCACTACTAGTGGAACTTTTTCGTGGGTTCTTTGCAGTTCTTGATTTATTTTAACCTGATTTAGTCTGGGTTTAGTTCTGCTATAGTCCTAGTTTATTAATGGTGATCCTGATTTAGCTAGTTCAGACCTTTATTTATGCTGTATCACAAAATGCAAAAGTGAGCACGAAAATTATACATTTTTGCTGTGGTGATGTAGATTGCCATCATCTGTATTTTACCACTGTGACGTATGCATAATGCCTTGGCTTATCCTGGTTTAGCTCAACAAATCTAACTACAATTGATGTTTTTTAACACTTACCATGCATTTTGTAAACTGACTGACATCAACTATCCTAAATATATATTTAACATGTCTTCAGCCCAGTATAGGTATCAATTTACAATAAATGACCTCAGTATAATCCCTCTTACAAATCATGCATGGAGACCAGTCATCACCTCTGCGACCTCGGGTAAAAGTAAATGTACCTTACACTACACACAGATGTTTACTTTTAGGTTTATGAAGTTCATTTAGACCATAACACTGACAACTCAGGGAACACTGTGATTCACCACTTTAATATCCAAACATACAGCAAACTGAAAGTCCAGCTAATCCGAAACAGAACTAAACCATGTGAGGTCATCTCTCTCTGACAGTGTATGAGAGTAAAGGTTTTGGCAAAAAAAAACACAATAGACTTAGCAGTATTGCATGGACCTGAGTAGCACTTTGTTCACTGAGCATGAGGCAATGGCGTTTTGCTGATTTCCTGGCCTTGTAATAAGAGTTGTACTCTAGCACACTCACTGGCCACTTTATTAGGTTCATGTGTTGGCTGGGCAGACTTGGTGGCGACTTAATGCATTGTTTTACGTAGACACATCCAAGATTAACCTGCTAAACTTCAAAAAAAGCATTCAAAACTAAGCAACAAAATGTAGAAGAAAGATGATTTACTTTGCATTTACTTTACTGACATTTTCAAACGTAGCCATGTCTTGGAATTACAGGGAATGTCCTAAAAAGAGAAAATATCCAGTGAGTGGCAGTTCTGTGGTGAAAATGTCTTCAAGACGTCAGTGGAGAATAGATAGCTGATTTTGCAACACAACATGGATGCATACTAAAGTTAACAGTTGTTAAAGAATTGCTACTGTCCTGTTTTTCTTAAGACTTCCCCAAAAACTACAGAAATAAATGTACTACTCATCAACCAATAGCGTTGGTAACTGTAATAACAAACTCTAGGGAGTATGTGTGTCTTTTCAATGTTATTTGACTCCTTCGAGGCCAACAAATGTTCCCCTCCTTTTTTGGACCATCATTAGTTGCTGTGGCTTCTCAGGCAAACTCTTCTCCCCTAAGTGAGGTGTGAGTCCCAAAGGCAGGCACAAAGGATGCCTTATACGGCCTGTTAGCTCTCCCTATAACTCATGTATACACGCTAATGGCTTTTATATGCACCTACTCACTCTGTTAGTCACTCATAAAATGCTGTTTATTCACTACTGTGTTAATGCATAATGTTACACTTCCTTAAAGGGACTCTATTATGCTAACTTTTCTGAGCGTTCTGCCATCATATAATGCTGTTTCCTCATTATTCCTCTCATGCATGCATGTTTAAGTAATCCTGTATGCAGAGGTGCTGCTCATTCTGTGTAGATAAGTGAAGGAGCAAGCACTGCACAGAACGTTTAAATATGACCCTTTAAATACAAATATTTGTCACAGGAATATAATGTAATAATCATCTTCAAATTTAATTGTGTTACAACCTTTAGACTTCAGCAGTATTCTCCCTTTTGTAGCTCGACTTTTCATTGCTGCTCAATAGTATGATTTGTGTGTGTGGGATGCCATCTGGTGACACATATGTAGTATTGCACCCATAGTTTTTTGTCTTATTGTTTAGACCCAGAGTTCTTGGGACTGTAACACATTAGCCTTTGAAAGCTTGTCCCGGCACCCAAGGGCCTTAGGTGGGTAAACCTTGGACATTTAGGCAAACGGCTCACATTCATTCATTAGTGGTAATTTAGATTCTCCAGTTCTTCTAACTAACACATGCATGTCTATGGATGACGGGAGGAACCCAGAGTACCTTGAGAGAATCTACAGTTACACAAGGAGACTATGCAGATATGCATCAAACCTACAACCTCCAGGCTGAGAGTTGTCTTTTCATTGCACAATATTGAAGCCACACCCTCTACCCTTCTACTGTACAAGTGGCCTTTGTGCAAAATGTATGATCTATTCTCCTTTAAATTAAATAGCCTTATTAATGAACCATTTTATTGGCCGCGAGAAGCAATTATGGCAAAATGAAGCCATCTGTCATTAGTTAAACTGTGCAGAGGGTTCTCCTTGAGATGGCTCGGCTGAGATGTGGTTGTATCAGGGCTGTGCAGCTAAGATATGATTTAGCATTAATTCAATATTTTTTTACAGGTAGAAGACGATGGCCATGCCTTCCTGGCTGGAGTCCAGGAGAGTGACCATGTGGTGTCCATCAATGGGGAGCCGTGTGCAGACATGACACTAGAACAAGCCGTCTCCCTCATAGACACTTCATCTGATTGTCTACAGTTGCTGCTCAAAAGGTAGTGCATATTGGATACTCATTTTTGTAGCTAGGGAGCTGAGTGGCAAAGTAGATGGCACTCTCAGCAAAATGACTGCAGGTTGGATTGTGGGGCCAGCCAACCACAGCCTTTGAGTTAAGGCTTCATGTGGCTTCACCCTGTGTTACTGTATGATCTCTCCGGGTATTTTGGCTTGGCTTTCTCACATTGTATGAAGACATGCATCTGTTAGGAGTGTAGGCAACTATAAATTTCCCCCAGTGAAAGAATGTAAGAGTGAATGGTTGCCTAGCTGTGTATTTGCCCTAACTAGCTAGGGGTATTAAGTGGGGTATTAAGGCCCTACGTTGCCAGCATAGGCTCCAGTCAGTCTCCGGCAACTCTTAATTGGAACAAGTAGGAGATGATGAGGGAATGAACTACTAACTAAAACATGCACGTTCAGATTGTTTCTCTCGTTGCATGATTATTCTAACCCTGTATTAGCATTTAGATAGCCTATTTTTATGAAATGCCCCTTGTATAAGTGACTGTGTGTACATCTATTTGAGAGTGTGTATTGGTGAGTTAATGCTTGTCAGCCATGTTGACCTTCCGAACAGCTCGCCCAAGGTGTTGCAGATTTATGTGCGTGATTGCCATGCAGCTGCTCAGCCCTTACCCGGTGGGCACTGCTAGTCTGTTGCAATGGGCTGATATAGTGCTTACTTACTGGTTGTCCTGTTTTTAACTGAAATAAGATTATCGCCACCTGTCTCATCAATCATATCTCATACACACTCACTGGCCATGTTCTGATAGGCTGCTTAGTTATTTGGGCTCACAAGCAGGTGAAATGGCTTACCTAATAAAGTGGCCAGTGTGTGTGAATTATATTGCCTATATAAGATGTAGCCATTTACACCCGATCACACACACATACAAAACACTTGAGTCTGCTTTTACAAAACGTACATTGGTCTTTATTGTTGTCTTTACAATAACCAGCGAGCTCCCCTCTCTTTCCTAGGTGCACCAGCCTCTCATCAGAAGACAGTGACCCAGATGAGACTTCTTGCGCTGTGCAGGGGTCTTCCATTGAAACCACTACTCTCCACATCCTCTCCCCAAAGCACCGATCCCAGAGCCCAAGGGAACTTTATATTTCTGAATCGCAAGATGAAGCTTACTGCGGCAAAATGGACAGTGACAGCGAAATACACAAGGGACCCCAACTTCTTAGCACAGAGTTACATTTGCCGGAAAGAGGCAGCCATGAATCTAAAATAAAGGGTTTTTCTCCTGGGGATGTGGTTGAATTGCGAGTTTCTGTGACAAAATCTACCGTTGATGACACTAGTGGCATATCTCAAGGGAATATTGGAGGGACGGAGGTTGAATCTTCAAACATAGAGTCAAGTGTAGAGATCACACCAAAATCTAATCATGCACGAAAACTACTGAGCCATCATGGAGTGGTCCTCAAATCTCATTCTATGCCAAGCCAGGTTGAGGTTATCCTACAAGGGCCAGCAGAAGCACAAGGAGTGGCAGGGAGGGATGTGAACAGTGGGGAAGTGGGTCGCCCTAAGGTCAGCTACTGTGTAGGGTCCCAAAGTGAAGAAGAGGGAAAAGATGAAGGTGCTGGGGGTGTTAGCGGTGAGGAAGTGCACAGGTCATTTACTGTGACATTTGCCACTGAGGAGACAGGAGCAGAGGAACGGGAGTCTGATACTGGGTCTGAAGAAGATCCCGACCAGCCTCATAAGCACAGAGCAAGGCATGCCAGTAAGTACTTTAGTTTTACAATTATTATGTTTACTGTAGTAATTCTTTGACCTGCTTTCAAAGTGGAAGGTTATGGTTAGCTCAATAGAAAATTGCAATTGTCAACACCAGGTTCAGGACATGTATCTAGGTGTAGGGCATCGACTTACATTCACTCATACAAAATTGTTTTTGTTGGCATTTTTTGGGGGGGTTTAGCTATTGGGAATATTTACAAAAGAAGCAATATTGAATAATATTTGTGCTGCCATTATACTTTTATTATGTACGTGATTTAACTGCTAGTTAACGCAATCACAGGGCACCAAATCAATGCATTTAGCAATACCGACAAAAATCAAAGCTTGCATCAGAATGAGATATACAGTACGTGAGTTTGAATGTGGCTTTATTGTTGGTGTCAGAAACTGCTGATAAAGTAGTGCTCGAAAGTTTAGGGTTAGCATTCAACAGTAAATTACAATTGTCAACACCATGTTTGCATTCTTAACCCAAAATGTACTTCTCAAAATAGTTCTTGTATCTGTGTGTGACATATGGGGGATGTGACTTGAAATGCAAGCAGATACATCCGGGTGTATTTGAATGCCAACATGATCAAAGTAGTGGCATCAGTTCATCCAATTGATTTGGACTAGAAGCCGCAAAACCTGGGTATGGCAAATATAGTAAGTAAACTTGATGAATATTGAAAGACAAAAGTTATTGAATTTCAAAATAAAACAATGTGATTATAAAAGGCTATTGCTAAGGTTAGATACAGGGGCGTTTCTGTGAAGTGTGTTGAGGACATAAATATACCCGGGCAGTGGCACACTGACGATGGCTGCAGACGTAGTGCTTTTGACAGACACTGACATGTGCATCTCTGGCCTGTCACCTGATCCCTTCAAACTGCCTGCTTTAACTGGGCTAAAAAAGTGAGTCCATTGCTCACTCGCGCTGCTGCTCTCACCTTCAGGTTAGTCTTGCAGGAATATAAGTGACATTTGGATAATTCATTGCAAATTTACTTATTGTTGTTTTTTTGTGAGAGATTTCAATGGTTTGGTGTGTCATTTAAGAGGTACATTGATTGCAGTAGATGGCATGGTTTTAAGTGAACTCAGAGATAAGAGCTTCAGAAGAGCCACACACTATCTTTAGGCTCTTCAGGTTCTCACAATGTGGATTGACTGGTTTATTGAGGTGAAGATCTAGTTTGATAGAGGGTATTGTCTGAATAAATTAATATTATTATGGGTCAATAGGTTTTATGTGAGTTGTGAATGTGATTGAATGGGTACAGTGAGCTTTTGACTAACAGCATTATGTTAAGTTGTTACAATGAGTAGAAGTAATTTATGCAATTGTCATTTTCTTTTACTTTTGTGTATTTCATAGTTTGCATCAATGGATTTGGCTGTCCGTCTGCCATCAGTGTCAAACCTGAAGTGGTGTCAGCTTGCGAGTTGTGCAGTGACATGTTGCAAACTTGATACGCTAATTGTGATCACCCAATTTAGACTCACTTTATCACTTTTGAATTGCAGTAGCTTAATTTTATTTTATTTTTATTTTATTTTATTTTATTTTATTTTTACCATATCGCCCGCCCCGTGCTGCCCCTATTATGACTATTCTACATTTTAAAGTCTGTACTTTTGTGACCACTTCTAACTAAACAAACATGAGAATATTCATGAGAATATTTTGACAATAGGTATATGATGAAGTGTATTATAAAATCCATGTAGACAGCTGACTTGTGTGTCTTGGCTCCTTCTCACTCTGGTTTGTGCTGGGTGCCTGGCATGCGTGGTGAAAGATGGCCGTCTGGCAAGTGTAGAGTCAACAGGGTCTCCCTTCATCGCCCTCGAAAACATCATCTTCACTTCATTATGAGGAGGACAGGGGACCCTGTTTAAACTGGCTGTTTAAAGCTGGATTTTTTGTATTTGAGCAAAAATAATTACTCAGTCAATAGTATATCTTAACAGAAAGTGTGTGTGGGGAAAATACTTTAAGACCCTCTGTGGGCTGTATTCTAAGTGCAGGAACTGTTTAACCAATCACACACTTCCACGTGACAGGAGTGCGCTGATTGGTCGAGACATCCATTCCAGAACTCAAATCTATATCGAATGGTGAGGGAGCTGACGGTTTTTATTTCAAAGTTCACATTTCTGGACCGCTGCTCGTTATTTTCATACTTCCTGGTTTGTGAACACGTACGAGGCAGTGTGTGCTTTATGCGTGAGACAGTGGATGGAGTTTCATCATTCAAACTGCAGTTTCACAAAATCAAGTGGTGACAAAGAGGAACAATGTGGGACAGATGTAGTGGGACAGATGTAGTGGGACAGATGTAGTGGGACAGGAGCTTCAGAAGTGGATCATAGTCTAGTTCTAATCTGACATTAACAATACAGACTCAATAACATGGAGAAATGCTTTATTGATTAATCAATGACTCTTTTGGCATGAGTTTGAGCTGGCTGAAAATGTGGGACATCTGGTCACCCATTAGAAAAGAAGGGTGGATACTTTCTGATGAGATCTCATAGCCTTGTTTGATGTTTGATGTTATTTTAGCCTCATTGATCTTGCACACATCTCTTCCTGGTCTGGTTTGCAGGTTTTGAGAGAACAGACTCGGATTTCAACTGTATTGTTGAGGCGCTCTCTAGTGGTTTGAATTAAGAACTACAGTCAAATAACAAAATTGTGATCAGTTCTTGCATCAAAAAAACCTTCTTCCATTTTCATAAAGGCGCACGAGCGGTGATAGTTTTGAGATTTTAGGGAGATTTGATATTATCAAAAAATGTAACCAATATACAGTACAGACCAAAAGTCTGGACACACCTCATTCATTCAATGAGTTTTCTTTATTTTCATGAAAAGGCAAGAAATCCCCCTGATTAACCCTGACAGGGCACACCTGTGAAGTGAGGACCATTTCAGGTGACTACCTCTTGAAGCTCATCAAGAGAATGCAGAGTGTGTGCAAAGCAGTAATCAGAGCAAAAGGTGCTACT
>JAVQKC010024070.1:0-14022 GCA_036025475.1 Philypnodon macrostomus | reverse complement strand
TGTACTGATGAGGGCTGAGTGTGGGACTGTATAATACTGTATGTAGTATTGCAGTAGTAGTAATAGTAGTATATATATTACCTGTACTGATGAGGGCTGAGTGTGGGACTGCAGCTGCCATTGCTATTAACCTGCTCCACAGTGGAGCTAACATCATTGTGGCCCACGTGCAGCATGTTGAGGCTGGCTGCAGAGGGAGGGGTCACGAGGGAGGCGCTGTTCAGGAGGGACAGACTGCTCTCCGCCAAAGCCGCCTGAAAAAAAAATACAAAATATATATATTATATATAGTTATATTACACATACATTTTATTTAGATTTTTTGTAAATTTTGCTAAACATTAAGCATTTGCATTTTTCTCAATAGTCATTCTTAGAAACTGTTTACAGTTGTGAAAACTCAAAAGTGCAACTGTGAACATATATTTTTTATTTTATAACCATCTCCATCCCTTCACATAAATGCTCTAATCTCTACACTGATAAATGTATTCAATTAAGAGAACGTGAATGGACAGCTGAAGATTGATGCTCCAAGAAAAGTTCAAGATTTAAGAAATATTTTGGTTTGTATTTGCAGATTTTACATAATATCACCATTTCCCTAACAAAAGAATTCCCCAAAAACATTAGATAACGAGTGGGCAATTCACTAGGGTCCTGACCATATAGAAAGAGGTCTTTAAGATTCATTTGAAATTGTAAATGTAATAGTAATCCTTCTTATCCCTATGAAGCTGACTTTCTTCATGAACTTCCCAGACCACTAGGGGGCACTTAGACACAGTACTTGGCTCGTGCTTCCTGATGCCAGCGCTTCTAAAAACATTTCCCAACTTCATATTTAGCCAGAATTTCACCACAGATTTAGGTTTAGCATAGAGCCTTCACAAAGTGTTTCAACAATAATGGACCAATTAGAGTTCCATCTTTAAAATACAGAAAATACACACATTCTCCCTGGCTCTCCAAGATTCTGGGACAAGTGATAATTTTATGCGCTAACCTTAATTGACAACTACTGGCTGCTATAAATCACCTCAAAAATTGCATTGGCTTTGTGTGAGGAGGTGAGACTGGGGGAGGGAAAAGGTGCATGCGCAGGGGGGTGAGGGTCATTAGGGAATCTGCTAATTATAAAAGAGAATTGATATTAGTGTCCTTGATGGTGATTGGCTCCTGTTGGAAGACTGAGGAGGATGAAATGATAGAGAAATGGGGCATATATTGTAGTATGGATGGGTAAGGGGGGGTTGTATACCTGGTAGCTGGCGTTTAGGGATCCAAAACCCAGGCCGGAAATCATGTTCTTCACCAGAGTGGGACTTCTGTTAAAACAGGAGAAAAGGGTGTGATAAATTCATTGTTTTTATAGGCCTAAGCATATTTGAGGTTTTTTTGTCTTGTGTGATGGGTTGTGAAGCTAAAATGTGTGTAAATATATATATATATATATACTAAAAACAAAGAATTGAGTTTTTCTGCATCAGATTTTTCACCATTTTTTTCTGATTACATGTAACAGTTAAGAGTTTTTTGAGAGTAAGTACATTTAATATTATTATTCATTTCAATTATTCAAAAAAAAAAACAAGTTTTCTATAGGAAAACTATTACCACACTCCTTTTCCAATACACTCTTGTATTGCCTGGTATTTCATTGTGTATTTCATCAATGTTCATTCTATATTGTTCCTCCTCAATACCTCACCAATGTATCTGACCTTGTTTACTAGCCACAGTCATTACAAAGTGTGGTATTTTGTGACTAGACTGCTTTTATGGGATTGGTGTCAAATACATAGATGTCACCTTGGCTAAACCCTTCTTCAGCATCTACAAACATGTTAATTACATCTGTAAACATCTCCAGACTGTAAACAGCTGCTAACACACACACACACACACACGCATGCATACACACACACACACACACACACACACACACACACACACACACCACACACACACACACACACACACACACAGATTCTTTTTAAATGAACATGATTCCAGAATATTAATCTTGATTTATGTCTGGATAATTTGACTTTTTAAAACCTTGAAACCAGGCCATAATCTCTCTTTTTATTTTTACTAATCATTTTTTCGCTTTTGTTTTAAATGAGCTATTGTTTCTCTAAAGCAGGGGTGTCCAAATTATGGCACGGGGGCCAAATGCAGCCCACAGAGTAATTTTTGTGGCCCTCAGGATTACCTCTCAATTGACCCAAATTGTCTATTTACTGCATGCAACTCTACATAATTCAGCTAAAAGAAAGCATTCTTTCATCTACAAGATATCGTTCCAGTTTTCTGTGTGGTTATAATATAGAGGAAAATCTGCTGAACATGTGTCAAGAAAACAGACACAACAGAAGGAGACGTTTGGCTAAATCGGTCACCTCAGCGAGAGGCCCACCTTGGTATAAATTTGACAATGTGGGAAAAAAAAGTTTGGACTCCCCTGCTCTAAAGCATCATTTTGTGCCATTTTGAAGAATAAACGACTCAAATCAAGATAAATATTTATTTGAACTAATCTCGACATTTGTTTTTTGCAGTGCACACATTCATATCTGGCTCTGTAGTGCACGTGTGTAATTATGGGGCTTTCTCTGGTGAGACATCTGTTTACACTAACACTAACAAGGCTTCCCTTCGCTCCTGCCTCACAACAGCTGTGGAAGACTGGGGTCCACAAACAACTAAACACTCGATTATTCAGTACTTAGAGGGAAGCATGTCTGACTGGAAATGGCCTAAAGGTATTGGTAAGGGCAGTAATGGAGTCAGTTAAAGGCAATCATGATGCCAGCTCGGATCAGCAAACAGTCACATCAACAGCATACTGTCAGAGGTGTGTAGATGAGCTAAAAAATGTAATCAAGTCTAATAAAAAAGTCTAAAATAATTAATCAAGAAGAAACTTAATGTCAGTATTTAAAAATTGATCCAAGTGGGAGTAAAAAATAGTATTTAGTGGAATAAAAACTTCTGGTTTCAATGGTATGTCTGAAAAAAAATATATATATATAGATACAAAATAATAATCCAATTCTGGTATTTGAGAATAATACAAAATAAGTGAGAGAGAGTAAATTATTTTCTTTCAGAAACTATGGGCCTTAGGCAGACTGAGAGAGAAATCATGTCTTATATATATATATATACACCTTAAGCAGTAATATCAAAAGTATATAATTATAACTAAAAATAAAGTGGAGGTAAAAACTATGGTGGTTATTGAGGTGTATGTCACTGTAATAATGTAATCTAATGTAATAATATGCTGTAATAATTAAATCTAATGTAATAACATGCTGTAATAATGTAATCTAATGTAGTAACATGCTGTAATAATTCTAAACGTTGAAAAAGGGCATCTGGACAAGGTGATTGTTGAAAAACTTTCATCTGCCTTGTCCAGATGCACTTTTTAAACTTTCAGAATGACCTCTACCTGGATGAATGACAACCTTCACCGTCGTCATGCTGTAATAATGTAATCTAATGTAATAATATGATGTAATAATATAATCTAATGTAATAACATGCTGTAATAATGTAATCTAATGTAATAACATGATGTAATAATATAATCTAATGTAATAACATGCTGTAATAATGTAATCTAATGTAATGTGATGAGAATAATTGTACCCGGTCATCTTTGGTGGTCTCCTCTTTTGGTACTCGACCTCATCCACGGTCCACACGGCTCCCTTCACATTCTCCACACGAACAAAACACTTGTGCAGGCTCAGGTTATGGCGCACAGCATTCTGGGTAAAAAAAAGACAAGATCATTTAAATATTTATGAATACATTTTAGTCAACATGAAGGGAACTGGATTTTAACCAAACAATGTCAGAAATGGTCAGGTGTTCTGGATTTTGGGTCAATTTGTTGTGAATGGGAAGAATTTAGCCCCACAGTTTATATAAGGGAAATGCACTGGTGTTAAGTGATAGACATTTTTTGACACGTTTTATGCTCATTCTCAGATATCATGAAAGAAAATAATTTTACAATCATTGTTTTAATTTGATTACTCTGGCCTTGGTGCAAAAAAAACAATACTCTAAGCTTCCTTTTACAAGAATTCTTGATATTTCTCCAAAACCATCGTTTTTTATATCTTCATAATATTTGAGAAATTCCTTGATTCCTTTTTAACTGCAAGGATAGCCCTTAACACGAAGCTAATCACCCATAATTTCTCCGTTTTAAATTTCTTCATTGCTTCTGGTCAAAACACTAAGAAGATTTGTCGAGGGCTGTTTTTTGAGTCGGTCAGCAGAAAAAGTCCTTTTTTGCTATCCTACTATGCTAATAATAAATTGCGGCAGCTTTCTGGCATTTTATCTGCAAATGTTCTAATCGCTCATCATTGTTGTCACACACACACACACACACACACACGCACACACACACACACACACAAAACGCTATCTCCCGCTCACCCCCCCAAGGGACTGCCGGCCTCCCCTTTTCATCTGCTATTTGTAGTTTGTTCATGCCCAATTTCATTACCAATTTTAATTCGCCGATAATTAAATCCCGCATATTCTCCGTGACACGCCGCTTCGAAAGGGGACAGGCAGGCGTGCGTACATCACTCCCCCATCTCGAGTACACAAAAATCACACACACACACACACTCACACACGCAATTACAAGAACCATAATCAGCGAAATGAGAAGAGGTGCTAGAACTCTGCACCCCCGCACAGACACACCCCCAAACCAGCCGCCAAGCTAAGGTTTGTAAATGAGGATGACCCCAATCTCCGACTGCCACCCTGACTGTGCAAACATAGAGAAGAGGCTAGAGATGAGAAGACGTACACACACACATACACACACACACAGTGATGATGATGCCGGTGATGAAGATGGGTGGGGGTACAGATTTGCATGTCCGTGATGAAAGACTAATTTAGATGGTTATTAATTATTAGCGGGTGTTCACAGTGAGTCACAACAATAAAAAAAGGACTCAGTATGATTTTCTATGTTGTAACAAACTCAAAATACAAATACATCGTCCGTCACAAATATTTATGTTATGTAATGTACATAACTGCAATTTAAAAATCAGTTTAAATCCTTGCCAGTTTATTCATTAAGTCACACTTTATATTCCATAGCCCCTAACTATAGTGTATCTACCTCATTAAGTACAATGTAATACACTGTAACAAACTGTAATAACATGTAACTACCATTCTGTGTGTACACTGTAGTACACTTACGGCACACCGCATCAAAAGGCCTATACACAACTACAATATGGTTCACAATGCTGCTGCTCGCCTCCTTTCCAAGGCCCCAAAACATGCTCATATAACCCCCATTCTCTTCTCTCTACACTGGCTGCTCCTGTTTGTGTTCAAGGCCATCAATGGTCTTTCTCCTTCCTACCTATCTGACCTGCTAACTGTTTACCAGCCTGTCAGGTCACAGCGCTCCTCCGAGCAGGTGTCTCTGGTGGTCCCCAGGTGCAGATATAAGAAGGGGGTGATCACTCTTTTTCTGTGTTTGACTCACCTGTTCAAACTGACTCATTGTGTTGGATGGATTTATCTTTCTCTGTTTCTGTTGAACTGTGTTTGGCTTCTGGTAAGGAGCTATACAAATAAATATTGATTGATATAGATATTGATTGAATATGGGCTACAGTCAACTGGGTTTGTTTTCATGGAAATGACAGTGGGACCAGTACAAGAGCCAAACACTCAAGGGGGGTGAAGTGTCTTGCTCAACAACACAACAGCAGTATGACTTTCTAGTTAGTTGGCAACCAGCAACCACTGCCACTGGCAAAAGAATGAAACTATTGAGTATCTAGTTTTCTGCTTCTGAGGGAAATCAAAATAACATTTGGAAGATGAAAAGGAGTTGTGTATGTTTGGAGTAATCATTATGGGATGTGGCCACAAATGAAGCCAGATGAGAGTATTTTTGTCTGTCTGTCAACTGATTATTTATTGTTAATTTGTTTGCTTACATCTCTTTCTGTAAAGCCCCCTCAATTTGTTTTGTTGTGATATATAGGGCTATACAAATTGAACTGCAAACCGAATTGAATTGATTTGCCTCATTTTCACACAGACCCTGACACCGAGGCTCCTCTCATGAAATATCAGGTCTTATTAAGCTCTTTGGCCCTGTTTGACTCTGCGCCCGCTTTATAAATACATACGCCTATATCTTTCAAAGGTCCAGGGGAAGAACACACCAAGCATTAATAGTTAAAATTCATAAAAGTCAGATGAGGAGGTGAAGATACCCGGGACTGGTCCGTCTCTTAACCCTCATTCACTATTCCTTCACTGAGGTTCAGGGTTGAGGATAAAATAAGATGTACCAAGGTCCCGTCTTTCCTTCCTCCTCTATCCTTGCCTGCTTCCTCATGTGCTTCCTTGGCACTAGAGGAACTCAAATTAGCTTCGAGGAAGAATTGGGTCAGCATTGACAATAGTAGGATAAGGCCAGGTGTGTGTGAATGTGTGAGAAATGGTGAAGATTGCCGATATAATGAGCTTGTGTGGTGTCTTTGTATGTAGGTTGGAGGAGGCAGAATCGAAGACCTTAAAGAGCTTAAATATAACTTGATATGGGGTCCACATGCTGTACATGAGGAGTATCCTAGGTCACTTCCTGGTCCATAACTCACATAACACACTAAAATCCCACTTATTAAATTCAATTGTGGTTTATGGGTGTCATTTGACCCCAACCAAATTATAATTTTCTATTTCTTTCTAATGCTTTAGATTTGACTATATTCAATGTTTATAGCATTGCAGATCTCCCTCTCACTCCAGTACAGACCTAATCGTTCTCTATGGTAAACTCATTGTGGTTGAAATGGATTGATGTTTGGGGCCTTCACCATGGCTCTGAGAGAAGAAGACAATCACTCTCTCTCTATAATACACTGGTCTAGATGTTGTGATGGGATTGAACTGCTCAGTCCAAACAACATCTCACAACACCCTCACTGTCAGAGAGTAGCTAACAAATATTGTAATTATTGTTTAATCACGGGTGGATCAAGTATTCAAACTCTCTATGACCAAGTTCAATATTTGACTCAGTTCTCTTACCTTCCACGTGGCTGTGTTTCTCCTGAAGTAGGCAAACTTTCTCGTAAACCAGTTGTAGATCTCATTGAGAGTCAGCTGTCTGTCCGGAGCCTCCAGAATGGCCTTAGGATGAATGATATGATTAATTAGTATAGGTATGATTAGTAAAGGATTTTAAGTATCAAAGACATGGACTTACATGGCGTATAAGAGAGGCATAGGTGAACGGAGGCCTGACGTCAGCGTTTTTGTAGAACTCACAGTTCTGAGCCAGCTCTGAGGAATAATAAACAATACAAATCTATGGAATCTCAAGGTAAGAATATATTTTTTGACTTTGCATGTCTTTCCTGTGTTACTGTGGGTCATCTCTTCTTGCATGTTTAGATAAACTATTAAAATCTAAATCATACAAAAACGTGAAGGTGAATAATTGTCTATCAATGTATATGTTAATTGTCCAGTGTGTACCCAACACAGGCACAGAGTCGTCTGAGTAGGCTCAAGATATACTCAAGATACTATCGATGATGTGTTTTAGGATCATGATATTAGCAAGGGCCTTTATATTGAGTCTAGACTAAAGGCTACATGCTAAAAGTCATTGTGAATTCCTGTGTAGTTAAAATTCCTACCTTCTAAGTGAACTTTGTGAATTAAACTGACTCTGTGTGAGTTTTTATCACTATTGCAAATACATTTTTCCACTTGTGAAATCAAGTTAATGATCTTTTTTTTTGCATGACTCGTACCTGAAGCGATGGGTGTGCAGTACTTGTCTGAGTTGCGTCTCCGTATGGGCCCCACCCCGTGTGTGTGGGAGTGGGAGTGCAGGCTTGAGGAGCTGATGACGGAGGGGCCCTGGCGAAGGGGGGTTATGGGGGCCGCGGCCGAGGTGGGAGGGTGGGGCAGGCCCTCGGGATACAGCGAATCACTGTCCCGCTTCAGAAGGGCGCCGCTCGAGGCTAGGTTCAACTGTAAAGATAGATCAATTTGAGTATTCAATCAGGTCAATTCTCTTTCCTGCCAACATCTGTGGCCCTTACTCCGGGTCTTGGATATTATATGGACTCTTGAGTATATAAACTTTGAATCCGTATTCGACTTTTGTGAAACCCACTTTTTCAGTATTTCATATTCTTTCTCTTACTAGTACATTTAACTAGCCACTGTCTGTGGTACCACACTTATGCCTTAGTCTCCTCTGACCCCTAACCACAATACGTTTTTGAAGATTAATGAAGGAATCAATTAATATTACTATATATATAAGGGGCTGAGAAGATTGATATCAGTCTTGAATACAAATAGGCCCATGTAACTTTATACAAAAAAATCTCAAATGATGAAGAAATCTCAGCAATTGAATTAGTCTGTGACAATAACAAATACTTTTGTTTTAAATCATTTCCCATGAGTTTTCTGAAGTACAGTCATTATTACTAGGTGCAAGTACTGCATAAAGATACCTGTGGGACCACTACCTTATCTATTTACATTATACACTATTTCCTGAATATAATCAACGTCAGAACCCAAGACGCACACACAAAACCTATTATTTACACACACTGACACACACACAGACTGGCTGCAATTAACCCTGAGTTTACACCACACAACGTCAGGCTGTTTGTACGAGAGAAACCCACACATGCCTCTGCGGTCTGCGTGGTCTCCCGGTCTTCACGGACCAGTACGGACCAATTAGGCACAGCCACATTCACACAGGCTCTCACACAGTCCCGGTGGTGGTTCAGGACTAATTAAAACCAATATTTTCCATTTAAGACTACTGCTTCAAATCCTGCTACTATACTTACCCCTATGGTTATTCATGTATTCACCTACCCAAAAGTTTGACCCTTTGCAATGTTCAAAAATGTTTTACTTGAGTGATAGTCATTTTTAATATGGACTGTTTAGTGAACGTCTACCCACAGAGAATTGGGTTAATTTCCTGTTTCACGTTATCTAATTAGCAAAATAATTCTCCCTCAGGTGTATGGATTCCAGCCTTCTGTTGGTTCTATCTGAACTATTTATAAATGTGATGCCATCACTTCACAGTAGAGTCAGCAGTAGTAACAATAGTAGTTGGCAAAAGGCTGGTGGTTTAGCACTAATTAAACCAAATATGGCCGCCCTCTCTTCCTTCTCCTTCTCTCTGTCTGTGCCATGGAGAAGGGGGCGGGTCTATTTAACAGGTACTTCGTTAACACACTGCCACATCACCACGGCAACAGACGAACCCTGTTAATTGAGGCCAAGCTTTGTTTCCATTAACTTCGCTCCTCCCTCTGCCCCTCATCGTCCAATCCCTGACCCCGAGGCCCGTCTCCTGCGGTGACAGAACACGCCTCTTCCTGATTTCCCATTAGATGTTAATGGCAGCTGATCCCCAACACATCAACCTCTCTCTCCCACACACACACACACACACACACACGCACACACACGCACACGCACACACACACGCACACACACACACCGCGATTTATATCCCCTCAAATTAAGACACTCTGCCTCTAATTGACAATTAATTTCAACATCTTCATATTTTAATAAGATTCCTCGTCAATCTGAATAATAAAATATTCATTAGATAACTAATAACAGTGGTTGCACACACAGACACACACACACAGACTGGTGACAGGAGATTTCTGACACATGATAAAATACTGAGAAACCACTTTGGGTTAGAGGGGAAAGGAGTGATCAAATGTGGCTCACAGTGCAGGCCTCTTGTTGAGGCTGAATTAGTCATTTTTTAGTTTGTTCATAAGATTAGTCTTAGTTAAGTTTTAGTGATAAAAAACGAGGAAGTAAAATGAACCAGATTAACAAAATGAGAAAGTAGTGAGAAGTCTTTCTGTGTCGATAAAAGACTATTATATATTATATTAAATATGATATATATATAATAAAATATAAATATGCCCAGTGTTTGTATACTTGCTTGACCTCACTATTGCAAGTGTTTATTTGTAAATATCAGCATTGCTGGTATTGGTCAATAGAGGGCGTAAACAGCTCAGAAAGCAAAGAGACAAACATGACAAGAAAGTTTACGGCCTCGCCATAATAATACTGTGTGCATCTGGGTTTTTAACACGTGTGCATCAAGTACATAACTGCCTCAGGGCCATAGGATTTAAGAGGGGTACATTCATTAGCCACACTTTTAATTTTCCCTGACAATAGTCATATATCTATATAAACAAACATATATATCATTTGAGAAAGGCTAATTAAGGCTGTATTATGCTATCATGCTACAGTAGTAGTGCAGTGTGTACTCACAGGTTGGTTAAAGGGCTTTGGCTCCGAGGGCCTCATGTGCAGGTGGGCCATCATGGCCTGCAGCCGCTCGCTCTCTTTGGCCAGCTGTCAAACAGAATAAAAAACATACATATAAATCAGTGAAAAAGCTATTGGTACAGGATGCCACTTTTACTGATGAGGTTTTATTGAAATATTGTTTATTTTAAAATAAATGCAGGCCTTGTTTGTCAAATTCGGAATTTCGGCTAATGGAGAATTTATCTACAGAAAGTAAAGGCTTTACAATAATGTTTTAGATTTGACACAATATTTTGTCCACTGTCCTATTTTTGTTTTTTTGGTTTTCTTCCCATCTTTTGTGTTTGTGTGTGTTTGTGTGTACTTGTGTTTATGTGCTGTGTGTGCTTGCGTTTATGTGTTGTGTGTGTTTGTGTGTGTTTGTGTGATTGTGTTTATGTATATGTGTGTGTTTGTGTGTGCTTGTGTTTATGTGCTGTGTGTAGTCCAGTATTGGGGTTATAGCAGTGTTGTGTTGTGGTGGTAAACAGCGTTTATCCCAGCGCCTGAAGCCACCACCAGGGAACAGGAAGTGACAGAGGGGCAGTGGTGTCACATCACATCAGAGCGGCCGTCTCTCTGTCCTGACAACAACTCTATCCTTTAAACAGCACACAGACAACACACTCACACACACACACGCACACACAACACACACACGCACACACAACACAAGTGCCTTGGCAGTTTACACAGTGAGGATCTTTTAATCTGCAAGTTCCTTTTGACATTTCATAGTTAGACACAAAGGTATATTTTGAATAATATGATGAAAAAATATTCTAAATCATTTCATTATCAGGTTAGCACACAATGAAATGCAATTTTGGCTGTGGGCTTACTATAGATCTGACTCAGCTGTTTAGTTCCCCTTTAACCATTAATGACAAATGCCAAAGAGTCCAAATGACTACAACACTAACGACGATGGCAGTGTGGCCTGATTCAAACAGCCACTCACTGGTTAGAACAACATCCACTGCTCTGTACTGGGATTGACTGATGGACAATCAAAGTGTATATGTATGTGGAAAATGGACCGACCTGTATCTCGAGCTGCTGAACCACTTGCATCTGGACTCTGCACTGAGCCGTACTGCGGTCATCCAGGGCGTGCTCATTGTTCAAGTGTCTAAGAACAAATAGGAAGACACATTGCGTTAGCATTCAGTCACTTTTGACAACTTTTCACTGTTTTGGTCACATTTCTCCTTCACAGAGCGCCCCCTACAGTTTCAGAGAATAGCACTGTCCACAGAAGAAACACAAAGAATATAGACTTCATATAAAGGCTCTAGACGATCATAAAGCTCCTGTTCAACACAAAAACACCAGGCCTTGACCCGAGACTTCCAGGGACATTCATCCTAGCAAGGAAGCTTCATTCACCCCATGACAACTCATTTAGGATCACACTGACTTAAAGTAAAAAGTAGCATAGTACCCCTTTAAAATGTAATCTAATAGGCTAGTAGAACATACACATAAATGAACGCTGTTGTTACCATGGAAAATGGACCAAGATTTGATGTTTTGAAACATCTTTAACTGCTCCTGTAGTCAATGCAGTCACTTTACTGAATAGTATAGGCCAGACAAATATTCACTGTTAACATACAGAACCAATTAGTCTTTTTCTACAAACATGGACTATAATTGGGAAACACTTTCTTCAGTGGATAAACACAGCGGAAAGTTTACAAATAAAATCTGTCTAAATTATAACTTTAAAAGGTCAAAAGCTTTCAAACAACGGAAAAACAACATGGTCTCCCTGACATTAGATCATCGGAGATCACGCAGAAGAACGATCTAATCACTCTTTATTTCAGCTGTTCCCATTTTTTTCCGTCTCTAAGTCAACATGAAAAATACATTTTCTCAAAATTTGGTTTTGAGCAGTCAACCCAGTCGTCTTCATTTGTGTGATTACTTACACCTCATCCGTTCTGAACCCATCACATGTCCCGCTAACACTAAGCCCTTTCACGTTGCCATGTCATTGTAAAAATAAATCTGAATGTCTTTGGCTATGTTTGCTGCAGCAGTGTGTGTGAGGGGGATCACTGACTGGTGCTTAGTGAGCCAAAGACAAGCACCTGGATGTGAGCTCATGTGTTATCGCTAAAACTTTATCTCAAGTTGTTCAAAGTTGCACTTAATAAGCTTTGTGTGTGAGTGTGTGTGAGTGTGTGTGAGTGTGTGCGTGCATGTGCGGTGTATGTGTGCTGTGTGTGTGTCTGTGTGTGTGAGAGTGTGTGTGTATATGTGTGCGTGAGTGTGCGTGTGTGCGGTGTGTGTGTGCGAGAGTGTGTGTGTGCGGTGCATGTGTGCTGTGTGTGTCTGTGTGTGTGTCAGAGTGTGTGTGCAGTGTGTGTATATGTGTGTGTGTATGTGCGGTGTGTGTGTGTGTGAGTGAGTGTGTGTGCGGTGTATGTGTGTTGTGTGTGTCGGTGTGTGTGAGAGTGTGTTTGCAGTGTGTGTATATGTGTGTGTGTGTGTGTGTGTGCGTGTGTTCGTGTGTGTGTGTGTGTGTGTGCGTGCGTGTGTGTGTGTGTGTGTGTGTGTGTGTGAATGGTGGCTGGTTGTGTAGTTTATTTCCTTAAAAGTGGGAGTGACCAGGACCTTGTGATCTTTCCCACTGTACTCCTCCCTGTGCTCTATACTGCAGCCCATTCTCTCACTAAGGTTATTCACAGGTTAGACTTCCTGATACAAGCAATATTACATTTTAAACAATCAGCATAAAAATAATCAGATCACTTTATCAGATCACTGCACCTAACCCTAACTCCAACCCAAAACATTCTGTGTGTACCATGTAGTTATATGTTATTACAGTTTGTTATTACACTGTAGTTAAGGGCTATGTAAAAATTATTACAACTTTCTGAATCAGATGATCTTACATTTCAAACAGTAAAATACATTTTACATCAGTATAAAAAGTCAGTGGCTCAGCTATCTGTCTGTGGGATCAATTCTATTCCAGGCCATACTTTTTGAACTAAGTTTCTTTAATTTTCCTTTGAGTGGGTCATAAATTGCATAATTATTAATGTTTTTAAGCTGGATGCCCTTCCTGATGCAGCCTTCTCCATTTATCCAGACCTGAAGACTACAGAACTACTGTGGCTTGTGAGTTATACTTCCAAATTATTTTACTACATGTTGCAGTTTCACCATTTCAGAGAATGATCTATTTTGTTTTCAAATAAGTTAAATCTTCAATTGAATTTTTTTATACTTTTTTGGGGGTACTCAATACTGCACCCCAGTCCGTCACCACTACTGGTCATGTTACAAAACTGTGTGTAATGTGGATTAAAGGCTTGTCTGCCAGCACTGCAACCAGTAAACAGAGCCTCATTGTCTGAACTCATCCAAGAAGAAAAAAATGTAGCTACTGTTTCTGGTTCTGTAGTTTTTGAAGGGTTTGGGCCATGTGTGTGTGTGTGTGTGTGTGTGTGTGTGTGTGTGTGTTTGTGTGTGTGTTGTTTGTGTGTGTGTGTGTGTGTGTGGGGGGGCAGAGGGATCTTGAAAGTGAGAGATCATGTTTTTTATCGTCATTATTATCGCGCA
>JAVQKC010024066.1:0-11976 GCA_036025475.1 Philypnodon macrostomus | reverse complement strand
AGAATATATATATATATATATATATATATATATATATATATATATTCTTTGTTGAGGTATCTAATTTATACAGCATATAATCACAGGGGTGAGTTTTGTTCATGTTTGTGTTTACTTTATTGGAAAAAGTCATCTATTTATAGGCCTAAAATAAACATATTTCAACACTGTGAACAGCATTGCAAACACAATTGTGAACAGCAGATGAAATTTAGCCACTGTAGCTAATTCTGGCATATTTACTGTGATGCTTTTTGCGCATATGTTGATTAATATGCACTGTCCTGAATAAATAAATAAATGCAAATTGTGTAGTTTTCTGTATCAAGCCTCACGTTTTCTGTCTTAAATGGGGCTCGGCTATAAAAAAATACAAAATAAAATTTAGTCTGGAGCTGAGTAAATATGATAATAATTTGGTATACATTTAATTTAGTAACACACATTTTACAATATGTAGCCATTAGCCTGGGATCAGTAAATCTACCAAATCTATGGTATATTCTTTGTTGATGTTTGTTGACAGAATTCACAGACCCCCCTTTAGATCAGGACCCCCCATTTGCCCCCCCAAAAAGATGGTGCCACCACTGTTTATAGCCCTAGACGGTATGGTTTTATATTTTCTGATTTTGAGGGTATAGTGACAAGCTGCCCCAAGTGAGTAGGCTTTTCTTTTAAATAAATAAATAAAAATAGGCCACCATATTCATGCAGTTCTTTTGGGGAGTCCTTGCCAGCAGGTGGCGCTGCTGTACACACACCTGATTCGTTGCATAATTAGAATGCGGTTAGCCGTGCTGTAAACTAGTAGATTAGGAACATGTACCACAATAAAAGAAATTACAAATTACAAATACTAAGAGCCAAGGGTTGATATGGCTACTAAAGACTTCTGTAAGGTAAGAAAAATTGGTATATTTTGTTGTATGAGCTAAAGTATAATATGTGGAGTAGGCTATAGGCTAGTAGAAGGGTGGCTAAAGTTTAAACTTGATTAAACTTGATTAGGCTCACGTTTAAAAAAGACTTGCATATTAATAGTGAGATTAAATACCAGTGAAACAATGGGCAACACTAGGCAGAACCAGCCTAATGTAAATTACCATGTGTCACTTAGTTTGTATGATGACACCTCACTCTTGTGTTGCCACTGTAAGGCTGTATTGTTAAATTACTTATTCCATTTATGTAAAATATAGGCTTCGGTGCTGCCATCATGGAGCAATGACTTTTATGTATAGGCTCTTGCTAGACCAGCTGAGATCCACTGGTCAGAGTGGCACATGATTAAACCAGTTGTGGGCAATTCTTGAAATACCCCACACAAGAAAATGGAATGATCTAGAAACAGATTCTTGACCCTCCCCAGCCTACATGTGCTAGGCCTGTTTGTTTGGTAAACATATTAAGCCTGTTTACTGTGGTATAGCCTACCACTGCAGTCTAGAGCTGTCCAAAAGAGGTTTGACCCACTCAGATTGATTTATTATTATGTTTTTGCCTTTCCACCTGCTGACTACAACATGGATGGTTATTTAGGATGTAGGCCTATATAGACCGGCTGAGATGGACACAAGTCAAAGATGCAAAATATGACAACACTAAAACTGCTGAGCCATGCAAAACACCCATCTGAAGGAGGATTTACACTGGTCCAGTGATTTAGCTAAAGATCTGGTGGAAGAATAGAGGCAGCTGGTCAGCTCACATAATTAAATACAAGGAGTCGCACCAGATGGGCCTAGTGCCTTCCTGATACTGTTTATATGTAAATAAAACGACATATAATGGGGTCACAGTAGCTACATTAGGGACAGCAGCTCACATGAAGGGTTTGGTCAAGTTATCATTAGAGCTAAAACATTAATACATTTACTTAGGGTTTACACAGGCTTTTTAACTATTCTCTTTTTAAACAGCCTAGTAGTACTTCCTAAACAAAACCTGATTCAGAAGTGTGCTGTCAGACACGGTCTCTTTGCCTATGGCCGTATCAAGTTTCACTTCAGCTTTGACTGTCTTATGAAAGTGTAGGCCTACGTGATTCCCCCCATACCACCTATGTGTGAGTGTGTGGTCTTAATTAGCAAGTGAATTAATTCACTTGCTAATTAAGATTTAGATGAGCTGTGTCTACGTGACTCCTGGCCTTATTTATATCTCAATGCTCCTGACTTCCTGAGCTTATGTTATGTCAAGTAGGCGAAGTAAATTCGGGAGTAGCTGTTTTTGCCAGGTTGGCCTTGGCGGACAGAAATGCCGTTTGTGTGGCTGGAGGAGGCGAGGTAGTCACGGTGGTAGTCAGGTTAACCGCTGTAAAATAATAAACCATAAAATAATCCACAAATACGATGGTAAACGAGTGGGGAAAAAAACATTACATAAAGTAAACAGTGGCTAGCCAGTGTAATAGCCACTAGCCAGTGTAATAGCCACTGAAGCGCCCCTAGTGGTACTGGCGAACGACTGTCAAATGCCCTGGTGTATTCCTGTTACTGGAGAATTTCGATGTAACTAAAGGATAACATATATAAAGGCTAAACATTAAAAGCAATGCCGGATCATCTGTGGTTGGCGGATATATCCCCATAGTAAAGAATGTGTCTCGGGGCTGGCTGTTGTATTACTCATAGTGGGTGATTAAAACTGGAACAAACTGACATTTCCCCCATGACGCAATACATTTCTAATATTTTTTTTTCTAATGATGCGGTACAATCTGACACGATAAGAAGACTGGTTATTTTTTTTCTTCCTATTTCTCATTTTATGTCTAGAAACACTACACTCGACCTCCATCTTCTGTCATGGCTAAGCTAGCTAACCTATGAAGGTGAAGTACAGGGTGACGCCATATTGGCAAAAAAAAAAAAAAAAACGACGGTAAATGTGAATCCGTGAGTCAATGTGATTTTGTGTGTAATTTTGTGGTTGTATTTCAAGTGCAGAGGACAGGATGCTGAATGACTGTGTGTCGGTGCATCCTCGCTGCTGAAGGGACGTGACACGGAGCATGTACTGCCTCTCGAGCTCATTAATGCACGAGTGACGTAGACGACGGAGGCTGGAGTTAAATACGAGCTCGCGACCGTTGAGCGGCTGCACTTCTGCGGAAACGCTGCTGTAGACAGGCGCTCACATTCCACTAGCTGTTAAAGCGGTTATCACCACAGCGTCAAGGTAAGACTTCTCGGTCTGATGGTATATTCGTGTCCTGTAGGCTTTTTGTGACACTGAGCCAGCTGATGTTCAGTATCCCTCCCCAAGATGCGCATTTAGGCTGGAAAAGGGGAGTGCCTGGATGTTATCAATGGTTTAGTTCGTTGATGGTCAGGTTAGAACATGAAAACCTGAAAGTGTTTGCTTTTTGTGCACATTTGGACATGCAAGAGTCAGCTGCACTCGAGCAGGATGTCGGCCTAGGCGTGGAGCGTTCTACTTGTTGCAATAAAACATTGGAGTTGGCACCTTTTATTGTTACCAATCGCTCATTGTGGTTAAAGTGTTGTATTTTATAGTCTTTTTGTTTTCGGATGGACATGTAACATGCGCAGGTAGAATACATGTATGAGCTGTATGAGATTGGTGATGCTGTAGACTACAATGTCATGGCTCTTTTTTAAAGAACATGACACTAGCTCTGCGTTGGCATGGTGCAGTGCTTGTGGTCGCGGCCTATTTTGTGATCACATTTAATTGAACCCATGTTACTGTGTTACATGTTATGAATTGGTCTATAGACAATGGCGAGAATTAGTAGAAATCAATGGGACTATTACTTGAAAATCACCTCACGAACGGGTCACGTGAGTAGCCTTTTATAACTTCTAGGGGAGGGATAATTGGATAACAGGATATTGGGTATGACCGGCCCAGATAACAGACTATTGTACTGAGCTAATATCCTCTTCTGGGTAAGAATCGCTCCTCTTCGTGCTCCCATCACTGCAGCAAGGCACTGTCACATTGATTACGTAACAGCGTCGATCGTGAGCCCTCCGTGTGCTCTGCTCTGCTAGGACACAGAAATAGCTGCCTGCAGCGTCATGCTAGGGGCAGTCTACAAAAAGCCCCTCACTTTCTATGGGGTAGTTGCTATGGACACCAGATGGCCTCTGTAGAGCAGGAATAAGAAATCCTGAACCATTAAAGGAAGTAGCAGAAATCCGTTAAACACATGGGTGATGACATTCCTTTTGACTGTACATTGAGTCCCCTATGTAGAAAGTCCTTTTATAGTGTTCCCGTCATCAGTGTCGTGATTCACCCACACATCTCATAACTGTCATCTCTATCTCACTCACCTGTGGCCTTTTATTGAACGCAGATGTCCACCAAAGACAAACTGATCAGCCATGTGTCAAAGGAGGAGGCCGTTGGCTGCAGGAACAAGGTCACCGTTGTGGGCGTGGGCATGGTGGGCATGGCCTCAGCCATCAGCATACTGCTCAAGGTAAGAGAGGAACAATAAAAGGGATTGTAAAAATTCATCAGCAAAATAATCTATATATCCAAGACCATTGTGTATGCAGTCAAACTAAACCCATTCCAGTCTGTGAACTACATGAAGTAACGTTAACCCAGTGATCCTAAACGTGCTGTTGTAAACACACGGACTGGATAAGATTGGCATCAAGTGTAAATAAGGTGTAGTTGCTAGCATCACACCGTTTTGTGACTTGTAACCATGACTAATCATATCTAAAAGCACCTTCCTCACGCGCTCTTTCTATAATCTAGGAAATAGTGGCATTCCTCTTGCGCAACAACCAGACAAGACTGCACATGTAGAAAATATTTGTCATTGGACCTTTTTGGTGTGTGTTTTCTTAATTAGGACCTGTGTGATGAGCTGGCTCTGGTTGATGTGATGGAGGACAAGCTGAAGGGTGAGGTCATGGACTTGCAGCATGGGTCCCTCTTCCTGAAGACGCACAAAATTGTGGCTGACAAAGGTAAGAATATTGTGAACAAAATGTATTCTATTATTGGCTGCCATTTTCAGTATTACATGACGTCATTCTTCTCTTGTTATCCACAGATTACAGTGTGACGGCCAACTCCAAGGTGGTAGTGGTGACCGCAGGAGCTCGCCAACAGGAAGGCGAGAGCCGTCTCAATCTGGTGCAGCGGAACGTCAACATCTTCAAGTTCATCATCCCCAACATTGTCAAGTACAGCCCCAACTGCATTCTGATGGTAGTCTCCAACCCAGGTGAGGCAGACATGAGGTATAGCTGGATAGCATCCTATTTGGTAATCACAAACAATTGGCTGATCATTTTTATATTTATAGTGGACATCCTGACGTATGTGGCGTGGAAATTGAGCGGCTTCCCCCGTAACCGCGTCATCGGCTCTGGGACAAACCTGGACTCTGCCCGTTTCCGCCACCTCATGGCCGAGAAGCTTCACTTGCACCCATCCAGCTGCCATGGGTGGATCATCGGAGAGCATGGAGACTCCAGTGGTATGTACATTCACTAAGCTAATTATAGTACTGCCATGTTCAGTTAGATATACAAGTCATGTTCTTAAAATAGTACTTATTTCTCTTTCTCTTTAGTGCCTGTGTGGAGTGGAGTAAATGTGGCTGGAGTATCACTTCAGACTCTGAACCCAAATATGGGAGGAGAAGCTGACAGTGAAAACTGGAAAGAGGTTCACAAACTGGTCGTTGACGGGTGAGTGCAGTATATATTGTGTGCTCTAAAAATGTATAAATAAAATTGTTCATTCTGTATATGTTGTTTATTGATAATGCAATATTTATAGTGTGAAGCATTAGAGTGTAACCTGTTTTTAAGGTCTACTGTTATAGTACTCTCAGAAATTTGATCTGTGCTGTGAGCCAGGCAAAGGGGGCATAGTTTGCAGCCAGCTGAACTGCTGACAGCCCAACATAATTTAACACTAAAATAAAGTTTTCTGTTTACTATTGTATTATTTTAGCTAGTATTTAAAAATGTTGCTCTAACTACTGTGTACTTCTTCTCTACCACAGAGCCTATGAAGTTATCAAGCTAAAGGGCTACACCTCATGGGCCATTGGTTTGTCGGTGGCTGACCTGGTGGAAAGCATTATGAAGAACCTGCACAAAGTGCAACCTGTCTCCACCCTGGTCAAGGTTAGGACAATTATTAAAGAAATAATCCTAAATTGAAAAAATACAAAATTAACAACTATATCCTTTCCATCAGGGCATGCATGGAATCAACGATGAGGTATTCCTGAGTGTACCCTGTGTGTTGGGGAACAGTGGTTTGACAGATGTCATCAACATGACCTTGAAGCCTGAGGAGGAGCAGCAGCTGAGGAAGAGTGCTGAGACCCTGTGGGGAGTACAAAAGGAGCTCACTCTGTGATGTTCTCACCTCTAAGACAGCCTGAGTGCGCACAAATACTAGTAGATAACTCCCTTATATATTAACAATGTCAAATGTTTTACCATGCATACGGCAAATTAGACCTCCAAATATGTCAAATGGTCTAGTGTTTGTGACTGAGCTACATTTTACCTGATCTGATATTTACAAACCTTTACACTCATACGCACATCCTTTTTCCTGACTGATTTTTCTCATGTCTGAAGTAAGCAAAACACAAAGCTAAAGGGGGTGATTTTTTGTCCTCATTGTTGTCTATACAAAAGCAGTAAGCCTTTACATATTGGGCATATACTGTTATGTACTGTATACTGTATGTTACGTCACTGTACTGTTTCTGCTGCACTCCCTGCTCGTAGTTTGTCCTGTGTATTCTGTGATTGTTGCCAGTTGGTCATTTTTATTGGTAATCTGTTTTTTAATGGTGACATTCCATTCATAATATGAGAAAAGTGTCCTCAGCACCCCTCTCATCAACCCACAGCATGTCCCTGGGTCAGTACCCTATGGCTATGGTTGACACTTTAAGTGCACTGACAGCAGTCGTACAGACCTCTGGCTGATAATAAAGGACTAGAAAAGTAAGTAAGATGAAAAATAATTTGAGTAATATACTATTAATGTAATAGTTTTATCTTCAAAAACGACAGGAGGGGCTTTGATACCAGCTATCCCTGACTGACGGCAAAACTTAATGAATTATTTAGGTGTAAAATGCAACATAATATAACAGAGATCCAATGGAGACGACGGCTCAGATTATGTTGAAAAACTAACAATCTGTAAAGGTGTTTGTTGACTGTGTTATTTTAGTCCTTAGTTATTTTACCTGTTAAACATCAAAGTAATATGTGTTGACTGAGCTTTATTTAAGTTTTGATGTTACATTAAGAGTTCTATATTTATTGGATCAGATCTGAGAAACTGTCTGTTGTGGCAGCTGGAAGATGGTTCTTATTTTGCTTCTTATTTTGCTGTGACATCAAATAAATCTGCCAGGATACCAGGACCTGCCTTTGTCTCTTTTGTGTTTGGCATCAGAGCTGTGTTTAAAGAGCGGCTGACTCAGCTGCTCCTAGTCCATAGACTGTGATGGACAGACAACAGACAGCAACTTGAACATCACTCATAACACATACATTTGTCTTTATAGTTCACCGAATAATAAAACAATGTAAAATGATAAGAAATCTTTATTTTCTATTGATTTACATAATTCTACAGAAATAAAGAAAATGTGTTTATACGGTTGTATTGGAGACTAGAAAAACAGATAATCTTTAATACAGTTTAAAGTGCATTTAGTAAAAGGCTAATTCAAAAATAATTGTAGCAAACGTTCATAAGTTAACGTCAGGGTTTTACTGTACCTTCACAAAATGTACCCCTTTATATTTAGGTTTAATCTTTTTGGGATTGAGAAAAACACAGGAAAAATAAGACTAACTTATAGTTGAACTTTAGTAACTGTGCAGAGTACTACCTACACTGCACATGATTAGTAAAAGCATATTCTGACTACAGAAGACCAGAGCAAGGGACAGAACAATCCACACCTGACAAGTGGGGTAAAGGGCTTTGTGATGGCACTAAAGTAAAAAAAAAAAACTCTTGGTTGATTTTGTCAGAATATGAAATATGTAATGTTTTAGCATTCATCACCAGTGTATGTCTTTTATTAAATTTGGACACAATTATGATCAAATGCCACAGCTGTACCACAGGGAGATACAAATATGTACACCTGATTTGACTTAAAACCGATTTCTTTACTTTTAACAGATATGGTCAACCTGAATATAATGTTATTCATAACACGTAGAAACAAAATGTGGAGGAAGTCTGAAGTACATAAAATCCCTATTCCATAGAAGGACAAGAACAGAAAAACTAGAGCTAGTGATTTGGTCGGCGTGGGTCAGTACAGGTCACTGAGGCCAGCCGTCTTTCTGGCTTTCTGCATGAGGGCACGGAGCTGGAACTGCTTTCTGGAAAGAAGGCGAACATGCTGCAAAAATGGAAAAATCCCAGTCACCAACAGCCAGTGATATGCATGTAAAGTGAATTATACAGTACACTGTATGTACCTTAAGGAAAACCTCCAGGTCTATTACGCCCCTGCGCAGAGCCTCTCCCAGGTAGAAGATGGTGTCCTCAATAGCGTTTTCCTCAGCATACAGGTTCAGGATTTGTTTGTACAGTGGAGCTGTGGGCACAATGACGTCATCAATGTCATTGTTTTCTGACTGGTTCTCCATCTTCTCCAAGGCCTCAGTCAGCTCCTCATCCTTTCTCTTCAGCAGCTCAATGTTTCTGTCCACTTCAGCCTAATCATACAAAAAAGAAAACCTTAATAAAAAACAAAGACGTAAAATAATGAAGCAAACATTAAAAGGTCAAACAGGTTTACCACTTCCTGGTCAAGTCGTGAGACCATTTCTTCAAGTTTTTGGTGGCCTTTCTTTAGATCTTCCTCTGTTCTCTTTAGAGCATCAAGCTCTGCCTGGGCTCGGTCCATTTCCTCCTTCATTCTCCAGCGAAGCTTGTCACTCACTGCTGAGATTAGTGATGCACGAATAGTGTCTTCCCCAATGGTGCCATCTCTGTTGGGACCTGAGGAGAGTAGGTTTCGTTTTCAGTATACTCTCATTTTGATCGGTATCGGGAGACCTTTAATTTTTCGATTTGTTATATTTTTTTCTAACTTTTAATGCATATAATATTTTTAACCCTTCAAATACCAGACAACCTCATAAATTAGTACAGTATATATTGGCAGTGCCACTGGTTTCACTTGTGTTGCAAAAAGTCCAGTCTGGGATAGACCCACAACAACATTGGTTCTGATGCATTGATATTTTTGGTGAGGAAGCCAAAAAAAACAATTTGTTGCCTCTCTTTGTTAACATTCAGAAAATTAATACACAATTGCTTTTTTCCTACTTTTTATGACTTGAGTTTTTGAAATTTGGATCTGTCCTCGTCAGAAAAACAAAAAGTCATCCAATTTCAGAATTTTAACCCTTCAAATGCCTATTAGATCCCAACGTGCTATTGACTTATACAGGGTTTCCATTAGCATGATCCCTCTCAGTGTGGTCTACTGTGAAACTTGAAGTCTGTTTGTGGTTTAGTGGCTGGTGTAAATCAAAGAGGAGATACTGGTAACCCACTCACAAGTGTGTGTGGGCTTCATGTAGACGTCTACATGTACATTTACATCACCTCCAGTGGCCGTTTTCTGCACTTACCCAGATTCGGACAAAAAAGGCACATATTTATAAACAGAGCCACAGGTTGTATTCTCTGCAGCTTCTTCTTTGACTTCTGTAAAATGCTCTGTGACTTTGATTTGTTTCAGACATGCTTAATGTGGCTAAAGCCAGGGTTGCCTGGGAACACAAAATGCTGTATTCCGCCCCCATAGGAATGTACAGTACATGGAGGGTATGATACACCATAACTTATTTCATTGTAATATGCCAAATCATATTTGTTCTGAAAAACATACATAAACTCAAATCATCATCAGACATTTTCAGGAGCACACCTATGTCAAAATGTAGTCATGCAGGGCAGTAAGCCATTATATGTGCCTATGGAAGTATATTACATGAAATTGTAATATTCATAATATGGCAAAAACATAAAAAATCTACTAATTTCAAGTCCTGAATTTAGGATGAAACCCATTTACCCCAAATTGTATAAATTAATAATAATCATAAAAAGGTAGTTATAATGGGTTCCAATTGGCAACAAACTGGCACAATAGACCTGAAAACTGAAGTTGAAAATGAAAAGACCTTATAAAAGTACACACCTTTGGGAAGTTTCATTCCATCAGCTTAAACACTGTTCAACTGGTCCAAAGAAAAAAACTCTAGTGGCAACAAAATGCCACGATAGATGCATGAGGGTTATTAGCTTTTGGAAATGTGGAAGGCATTCAGTGAGATATATATACACATTATATATATATAAAATATTTTAACTGTAAATAATCGATTTATTTCATTAGTGCAAGTGTCATTTTAAAGGCAACGGTAAAATGAAGCAGTAAAATGTGAGCCCTTAAACTGATCATCTGCTCTTTCAAAATGTAGATTAAATAGCAAAAAATACACAAAGACAGGCCAAAAGTGTGCAAACACCTTTGTGAACTCACACAGAGAAGGAATTGTGTCAACTAAGCAACAACTGAAGTTGTACCAGAATGAGACCTCAATTGCGGAAATGGCTGCTGTACATTTTGAACTCAATGCACTCATGAAATGCCTCCTTAGATATCAGAGCAACCTCAGCTTTAAACAGTCCATTGACAAATCTCTTGATCATTTGTTGCTCTTTGTGTGTTGGGACTGTACCGCACTATAGCTGGGTACACTTTGGAAGTATTGGGTGTACAGTGAGCTCCAGGCCTTTCTCCCCTTTGGCCTTTAATGCACCCCACTCTTGTTACACCAATGACCTTTTATTTGCTGCTCAGCGTAGCACCAATGTCCAAAGGGTAAAAACGTTTCACTTATAAGGTCAAGAGTTGGGATAGGGGTCATCTAAAGAGCAGGAGTCACCATGTGACTTAACCTTGGGATGGTGCTGTATTATCATTAGAAATACGGTATATTAACTTGTACTCTAAACTTGAATACATACCGACAGTGGAGACTGGGGTTTGAGTGGGGTAGTGTCCAGGACCAGCAGAGGCAGGATAAGAGTTTCCTCCTGGGAACTGGTAGCCTGGATAGCCTCTGCAAACAGTGGCATTATATTATTAACACTCTGTATTCATTCTCAAATCATCTTATCTTCTCTTACAAAACTAGAGCATTGTTGTATCACACAGCCAATAATACCTGTACAGATTCATAGATTCATTGAGAAAGTGTGTGTATTTAGTTCATAAAGGCTTGGCCAACATATTACCCTGTGTTAGGACTTGGGCCATAAGGTGACACTGCAGGCAGTCCAGGCATGTACGAAGCTATGGTAGAGAAAAATAAAAATACAATCAACTAAAAGCATTCAGTATACAGAGTAAATGATTTTTTCTCGGGGTTATGTTCCCAATGAGCCATGATTCTAGCTCCACCTAGTGTTGAGGGAAAAATTATACAACTATTTTAAAGAAAACAATTTTACTGTGCAATGTGCTAAAATATATTGTAACTTCATTGTATGTCACTATATATGCTTTCATGGTGAGACAGAGATTGTGTAACAAGTCACTTGTGTGAAAAGGGTGGAAGATTGTATTATGTTACTAGTTCTCATTGATAAGGACTGAGGTGTCCTTTGTCCTTGTTCTTTGTTTGACTCACGGTTAGGAGGTCCGGCAGGTTGAAAGGGCTGGTACTGGGGCTGCGTGGTGGGACGTGAAAAAACAGGGGGCTCCTCCCCAAACACAACAATCATCACCTGGATTAGTCCATACAGGTCAGACTGAGGCTGGAAGCAAACACAAGAGTACTGTGACGAAGGACCTGGACGTTTAACTTTATAGTTTGATTGACAGCCATTATAACCAATGAGAAGTTAGAGCGTATGTTACGTTTGGTTGAGAGCACACCGTTTTTCTTAGTGAAT
>JAVQKC010024051.1:0-15465 GCA_036025475.1 Philypnodon macrostomus | reverse complement strand
GGTAACAGTTGTAGCAGACGTACGGGGCAGACATACGGGGCAGACGTACAGGGCAGACGTATGGGGCCGTTTTCGCCGATATACACCTTGCTGTCGGGGACGACAGCACAGGCCTAGTTCCTGATTGTAGTTTTTGATAAATAAACAATGTTTCAACCAATCAGAGAGCTCCTGTCCCGTGGAAGCGTGTGATTGGTTGCAAAAAAGTGTCCCCGTGCTCTAAAACAAAAACCCTTAAATACAGCCCACAGAGGGTCTCATTAGTAACTTTAGTGCCTCTGCAATATGTATCAACTGTAAACCAAAACCATATTTCTGGAATGGCTTAAAGCAAGAAGAAAATACTTTTTTATCCCATTTTTTTACATTTGATGGTCAGCACCAAAGTCTGCAGTTGGAGCTGTGAATTGATTTATTTGTAAGCCCAATTTCAGTGTCTTATTTTGCATATTATGATTTCAGTTGACTTTTTGCCCTACCCAGAAGAGTAGTGTATTTTTTCTACAAATTCAAGGTACATCCAATCCAATTAATACTAATGAGTTTATTTTTGTTTTATTTTTTAATTTTTTAATCTTCTTCCGCTTATCCAGGGCCGGGTTGTGGAGGCAGCAGTCTAAGCAGAGATGCCCAGACACATCCTTCCAAGGCGTTCCCAGGCCAGCTGAGAGATAAAATCCCTCCAAAGTGTCCTAGGTCTTCCCCTGGGCATCCTCCCGGTGGGACAACTCCCAGGGGGCATCTGAAAAAGATACCCAAGCCACAGCAGAAATGTAGATCGACCGGTATATCCAGAGCTTCACCTTTTGGCTCTTCTCCTTCTTCACCACAACGTTCCGGTACACCGACCACATCACCACAACGGTCCGGTACACCGACCACATCACCACAACGGTCCATACACCAACTACATCACCTCAACGGTGTTGTACACCGACCACATCACCACAACGGTCCGTACACCGACCACATCGCCACAACGGTCCGGTACACCGACCACATCACCACAACGGTCCGGTACACCGACCACATCACCACAACAGTCCGTTCACCGACTACATCACCACAACGGTCCGTACACTGACCACATCACCACAATGTTCCGGTACACCGACCTCATCACCACAACGGTCCGGTACGCTGACCACATCACCACAAGGGTCCAGTACATCGACCTCATCACCACAAGGGTCCGGTACGCCGACCTCATCACCACAACGGTCCGGTACACCAACCACATCACCACAAGGGTCCAGTACACTGACCACATCACCGCAACGGTCCGGTACACCGACCACATCACCACAAGGGTCCGGTACACTGACCACATCACCGCAACGGTCCGGTACACCGACCACATCACTGCAGAGGCTGCACCGATCCGCCTGTCAATCTCACGCTACATCCTTCCCTCACTCGTGAACAAGACCCCGAGATACTTGAACTCCTCCACTTGAGGCAGGACTTCTCCACCAACCTGGAGAGGACAAGCCACCCTTTTCCGGTATATTATTATTAATCGATATGATCACTAGAAAAAACAACAGTGAAAACCAGAACATAACTGAATGAACTGTATCACAATTCAATAATCTTCCAAGATTAGCAGGTTATTATAATTTCTAATCACAATTGATTTTTATTGCACACTTATTGACAACTAATTAATATTTTATTTTTTTCATCTTACACTTTCTTCATCTATCTCTTACCTCCACAACCATCATCTTTCCGCCACTTCTTAAGCCACCTTGGGCTTTAGTTAGCCTGGCTGGCTTTGTGGTGAATTCAAACCAAAGACACAGGCCTTGAACATGGCTCAGGCAGTGTGTGATTGGGCGGGAGAACCTGCAGACATGGGAGATGAGAGTGGGGTATGAAAAAGCAGTTCAGCCTCTTGTGAGAAGCACAGAGAAGAGAGCGCATACTGATGGAAACATAAATGATAGAGAAAGAACTGGCGGTTATCCCCTGATCCAGTGTTTTACAGAGGTTAAACTCATTAAAATTGTGGCTATGGAAATGCTGAGGGCAAGAGGAGACATAATAGGGCCTCATGCCAATAGTACATGGCTGAATTCATACATTCTTTAGTTTCGGTTTGAGATTCCTTAAAACCATAAATATGATTAACCCTTCGTGGCAAATTCAATCTAATCTGTGATGTTTCAGATGTGATCTGTTTTTTTTAGAATGTAAAAGCACAGACCTTATCTCTCAATGATAAATATTTAGCACCAAGGCTCACACGGATAATCTTCTGGTTCAAGAGTAATGCTTCATCCATTGAAATCTCTCACAAGCAAAGCATCTACTAAAACGAACTGTCTTTTCCTCCTTTCCTTGTGGTCTGGTAGATGGCATTATGATCCTTGGCCCTATATAATGACCCTTTAAAATGTTTGTCATATGGAATGTTCAAAATTCCGGAATGGAGGCAACTGGAGCAATAGTGAGTTAACTTTACAAAAAAGTAGTGTTTGTGGTGAGGGATTGAATAATTCTGAGCAAACAATGAAAAATTATTGTGGTTGTCAGCATTTCTGTAAGGAAATCAGGAATTTTGTAAACTAAAGTGCACATTAAACAAAGACACAGTGTGAGGTACAGTCACTAATGTTTCCTAACCAGGCTCTGACATCACCTACATGTTGCAGAGTGGTTGTCATTTGTCAAAGCCATCTTCATTTGCAATATTTTGTGGCTAATGCTAATTTCTCCATTGGAAATGTATCATGGTCTTGCCTCCAGTTGCCTTCATTCCAGAATTTAGAACTTTCTGTTTACAAACTTTGAAAGGGTCTATATCTCTGTATAGTGCATTTGGTTTTGCCTTGGCCCACAGTGTTCCAACAAAAAAAAAATCCTGCTAGGGTTAATATTCAGCAGGTTATAACAATATTTGAGTGCAGAAGCAGTAGTAGATCAACATCAGCAAACATCCCATGAGTGTCTCTTAAAAGATGCAAGATCTTTTGCACCAGCAGTCGTGCTTGTACCGCAGCTTGAAAACCACTGTTGTAGAGGATTGAGCAGTGCTTCTCTCCGTGTCAAGCCACAAGAAGGCAAGGGCAAAAGAGACATGAAGAGTCAGCCTGGGGGAGGATTGTGGTAGATAATACAGAAGATTGCATTGAGCCGTATAGTGTGTAGGCTGACAGTCATGGCTGGGAGCAAATAAACAGGCTTCTACCACACTTGTACCCTGTGGCGAAATTCTCTGATATGTTTTATTGTTGACTAGTTGAAGGATAAAAATGACGGATATAATAAATAGATATAAAAGAACAAATTCTGACTGTGGTTTAATTTCCTGGGACAATTTGTGGCATTTTATTTACTTCAAGGCCACAACTACAGATCATTTTGTAAAACATTCTCTAGTTCTGTCGTGTATTATCCATTGTCCAGTTTTTTTCATTTTCAAGATGAAAATTTGGCTGAATATTGCATTGAAATGTAAATGAGCCTGCAACAACTTCCCATTGGATGTCATAACAGCTTTAGCTTCCAGTTCTTAGTTTTAGCTCCGAAAACCTGTTCTTTTCATCACTGAGTCTGTCTGGGATTAGCATGAAAAGACAGAAAAATGTGAGCAGCCTACAACTGCTGATGAAATGGTGGGAAGAACCTATCCCTTTATAAATGTATGGACTTTTGAAAGCAAAGTGTGGTTACATGATTTAGATCAGCAGTGTCAGTGGGCCCTGGTGCAAGCTTTGATGATGGGCCCAAACAGTGCATGAAGCCTTTGCCAAGACATGAGAAATATTATTATGTTTAATTAACAAATATATACACTCTCTGAGCCTTGCACTGCCCACAATCATTAACGATATCCCCAATGTTTAAAGCTTGTTCTCTTGACTTTCACTGGGTAGAATCACCAGTCCACAGCTGTGCCATGCAAATCCTCAGGTATCTGGTTGCTGCTGTGACCGGCAATGCCATAAACATTGGCATAAATGCAATGGCTGTCTGCTACCTCTAGGCACACCCAACAGCCCAATGTGCTTGTTTTCTGAGAAGGAGAAAGTAGCTGTCCTCATTTCATTTCAGTGTTTTTGAAGTGCAGTAGCCTATAACAGTTTGTTTAGCAGCCCACATGCAACATAACTGTCCCTACCTGGCTCTCCGTACACGGTCTCCGCGTCCTCCACTGCTGCCTGATGAAAACCTGGCAATATAGTGCACTTATTAGTTACATGTATTTGTTTTTCTGAGCAGTAACTTGATTTAATTGAAAACTCATCTCCTCTCCCAGCGCTAGGCACCTAATGAAGGCGAAAACATGGACTGGTGAAAAATATACCAATACAATTAACGATATTACCCAGTCTGGTATCTAGTGTGTGAACTGCATGTTCATTGCTCTGTGCATGCTTACAACATGTGGATAAGGGCCCTGAGAGAAAGTGCAGGGCAGGGTCTCAGTGGGCCCCTTTAAGCCCCTGGCCCCAGTGGAGCTGCACCTGCTGCACCCCCTGACTTTGATTTAGATCTTTCTTCAGGATGAGAGAAAAACAAAATAAGATTGAGTTGAACCTAATGTCTATTGGTTTCAGTTGATCTGTTTCGTATACTAAAGTGGCTCTCATTGCACAAACATATTTTTACCCTACCGTAGGCCTATTGGATTTGTCAGAATCCATGGTTAAATAATGATTAAACAAACCTGACACAAACACTTAATGTTGAAGCTGTGGCTCCACAACACAGAGGCTGATGAGAAAGCTTAATTCTTCATAAGTAACTGTAACCCTGATTTTGTTCGGCTTTAGAGGACACCACAGGGAGAGTATAAATGGGTTGGAGGGGGACTGAAGAGGCTGATTATACAGTTTCACATCTGGGAGGCCTTTGAAATGGCTTTTCAAAGGAAAGGTAAGAAGAGAGTATTAAAGCATTCAAATCTGGGCTGTACTCAACTATTTTGCTAATCAACATGGTTCTTCATAGGTGGGCAGTACTCAGTTATATTTACTCGAGTAACTTTTTAAATACATTGTACTCCATAGAGTAGCTTTACTGCACATTACTTTTTACTTTTATTTGAGTAATAATATTTTGAGTACTTTACCCACCTCTGTGTGTCGTGTAAGAACAGCTTTATGTGAAAAAGTGATGATGTAAAAAATATTATTTATGTTTTTAGTTTGTCTTTAGAAAATATCAAAATCTGTTTATTATCTTTAATTGTATTTTTTTTTACCAGATTACCACAAAATTAAACAGATAATCTGACAACAGTTACTCAGGACTCGAGTACTTTTTCCACCAGTACTTTTCTACTCTTACTTGAGTAATCATACAAATGACTACTTTTCACTTTTACTTGAGTAACATTATTTTGAACTAACGGTACTCTTACTTGTGTAAAAGTATTGGCTACTCTACCCACCTCTGGATATAATATATGTTTATTAAGCATTACATCTTAAGTGTAGCCTACACCATCACACTTTTTGTTTCTTTGATACAGACTTGCTATTTCCCAACATTTTATTGTTCACGTCATACAATACAGCTATTAATACATGTCATGTGAAAATAGGCTTTTAAAAAGCAACCAAAATTGAAACAAATGAAATGAAACGTACAGAAACTGTGGTAAACCGACCATGCACCTTACAACACAATCTTCTAATACATTATGCTAGCCTATATTCAGCTGCAGATTTGTAATATTATTAGCCACATGTCACGGTCGCGTTCGTTGAGGTAAAGGACAGCGTTGTGAAACTGAACGTGTTTACGGAAGTAGTTCGGTCTTGACCATTATTTTGAAGGTCCTAATCGGATAAGGGTGTTTTGAACGTCGTTACGCTTGCCTTTAATTGTCCGGGAGCTGAGCGCGCACGTCGCTGTCTCTCCACTACATCGCACCACTGCGGTAGAGGACGGGGGAAAGCAGCGGGCAGCGGCAGCAGCAGCACAGGACCGAGGTGACCTGCCACGCACGGTCCACTTGTTCCACATCGTGACCATCAAGAAAGCAACCCAACTCGACCGCGCGCACTTTATCACCGAGGACTTTACCCTTAACTCCATTTATAGGACGTATTACTGTCAACGCTCCACAGAAGACGGAGAACTTTTGGCTTTTGCGTGATTATTTTAGCCCGGCTCTTTTCATCTTGGAAGTCAGGCTGTCAGACGGGGTCTTGTTGTCAACGGCGCACGCAGAGAGGATGGGACCGCTACTCCTTTCGTTCGCTCTGTGTTTGAGCACGGCTGTCCCGCAGCATGTGAAAGGTGAGTGGGGAAACTGGCTGTATATTCCCGTGTAAAAACATCTCAATTGTATAGTTATGGTGAAAGACTGGTGAAAACGTCAACGGGAGCTTTTAATGTCCTTCTCAATTCAGTAAGAATGGTTATTGTCCTCAAACCAGCATCTTAACCGATTCCTCTTTGGAAAACTCTCCCTTGCCCTCGAGCTAACGAGTTAATTGGTTGATTTGCGTGTGGAGCACTTGTTTGAGTGGATAATGGCGTTTTTAATAGCGCCCGATAAGCATGGCTACGTCCAGTGTGATTCAGAATGGCTTATTGGAGAGTAGCGCACAGGACCGCTTCACTATTCTTCGGATAAGCTCTCGCTCTTTGGTCTGCCTCCTCTGTGATTCTGACACGGGATAAACGGAGAGCTATTGTCCAGGTAATAGCTCTTTCCTGGCATGAAAAGAATATGAGATGGAAGAAATATTGAAATGTTTTAAGCGGACCATGGAAGCCTCATATTAATGGAGAGCTTGATACAGCCATTGATAAGTTATGGTTGTTTTTTGTAGTCTAGAGGCAATCAAACCATCACTATTTGCTCTGGTTGATCATGTATTGGTCAGTGGTCATTGTCCTGTTATCCAGAGGCATTGTTTTGGAGACACAAACAAGCCCCTCACATTTTGTTCTGCAAGTTTAAGAAATGAACAGAACAGAAATCACAAGCATTGACCAGAATGCCATCATCTGAAGGTCACCCATTGTAGTCCACGGACTGACCACAAAATACAAACCAGTAGGAATAATCTCATGTGATTGTTCATCTTTGGAGAGTCCCATGACCACTGTACAATAGAACAACAGTAGCCTACCTGTGGATTCCAATAACTTGTGTTCAAATGATAATCACAATATTATTTGGGTCTATGGTTTTTAGTTGAGCTGGTGCCAGGGAATTATTCAGTGGTAAAGTCTGTCAAAATGCAAAATGATTCATGATGAATATTCTTGCAAGAATTAGGTTTAGCTACATGAAACAAAAACTGACAGAAAGTTCAAGCCCCCTCTGACAGTAGGAATTTGTAGTGAAATTGTGTTTTTACTAGAGCCAAGCAAAGTGATATATTTGGGCTTAGACAGGGCGTTAAGTGAAGTAATCAACCCAAAACAAAAACGATCAGGTTCAGTATTTGAGAATTAGCATTTGAGATTTTTAATAGTGTCTAAAAAAAATCTAATCTATCACGATAAAAATGTATGACAATCTGCTAATCTGGGAAGTTTGTTTAATCGTGCATTTATTTATGCTCTGATCGTCACCGTCATTTTTACTGGGGGAAAATAAATAAAAAATGATGAGCATTGGATCGGTTAATGCATTTGTAGTTGAAAAGATAACTTATTTTTATTTATTTTTTGCCATATTGCGACTATACAATATTGCGACTATACAATATTGCGACTATACAATATTACCTGCACTTGCCTCCATCGGAGACTATGACATCATCAAATTAGTGAACACAACCAATTTAATGGAAGAACAGTGGGCTACCTGTGGGACTCCAGTAGAAGATAATAGAAGCTGTGTGGCCTCTATGGAACTGGGTCATGCCATCTTTCCTGCCTCCATTCATTTGGCTCCGTGCTTGCCTCCGGAGCCGCACATGTCAGACAGACCTCGGTCTTTCAAAACCTCGGTCTCTCAAAACCCAGCAGTGCGCCTTAAGCAGAGTTTCTAAGTCCCCCTAAGCTTCACAGTGTCAACTCAGAGTGTGCCGTTATGAGACATGATACTCCCCACTTGACTGAAGTAATGAGTGCAAAGCAAAGCCGGGAATCGTCGGGCCATTGGTAGTTTTGTTTCATCACCGAGGAAGTTAAAAATAAGCCGGTATCTCAATTATTCATTCATTCATCTTCTTCCGCTTTTCCGTTGAGTTAAGTCTAGCAACTATGGGCCGCAGGCAGAGGCCAGTGCAGACGATGGTCTTAGAGCTGAGCGACGATTTACTATTCATTTTCTATTCGGCAATGTAGAGTCACTAATGTTCTCAATATGCGCATGGATTTGAAGGACTTTGGACAATTATGGGTCACATCGTGGACAATGGCCAGTTAGACACAACAGGGCTGACACAGAGACAGACATTGACTATTCACTCACATTTATTCTTTATAGGGTCATTTAGAGATATTTGAATGACATTGGACAACTAGGCGGAGTACGCTCTGCACAATGGTTAGTTGCAGGCTTGACACAGAGACATATACTGACAGACAACCATCCGCTCTCACATTTATTCACTATGGAACAGTTTAGTTACTGGTTCTTTTAATACAGGCATCTTTGGAGAGTGGAGGAAGCTGAGAACCCACAGTAACACGGGGAGAACTTATATTCCACTCAGTGTGTAGTGTGTCAGGTACAGTAATGAAATCCACAAATCAGCTATTACTCAGCCACTATGCCAAATGATAATATTCCAGTAAATTTGGTAGACATTCAATTCAGTAGGTTGATTTGTGGGAAGGCATGCAACTTAATGCAGGTGGTTGACTTTTGTTGAGGTGCACTAGTGATCTTGTAGCTAGCAGCAAAACCTAGACTGTGATCATTAAAGAGACTTTCTTCTGGGGAATCTTCAAATGCCACATCCAGTACTTAACCTTTTCTCCCCATGCAGCTCAAAGTAGCAGGTGTCTATTGAGACATGTGCTAACAAACACTCTATTGGGGATGTCACGGGCTAGCTTTGTTCTCTAAAACAAATTGATGGTCTTGAAACATTTCCCTTCAGGTATAAAAGCCAATGCATTGTTCCAAGCCAGTGTGCAATATATCACTTCCTCTGGCTGGTTACTGGTACTGACAATGCACACTTTGTTTGGTATCTCGCCTGCCGTGCCGGACAGAGCAAGCAACCACGGGTCCACAACTCCAAAGAAATGTATGAACGTTCTTGTTTATGTTGCTAATTGTTAAGTTATTTGACAGTGGCTTAGTACTGACCAAAATAGACGTGTTGAACGGGAAGAATTGGGTTTAGTCCTGGAATGAAGTTCGTACTTCCACCTATCCTGGGTATAGACCCTTTAAAATGTTTGTCATATGGAATGTTCAAAGTTCCAGAATGGAGGTGACTGGAGCAAAAGTGAGTTAACTTTACAAAAAAGTAGGATTTGTGGTGAGAGGGATAGACTCATTCTGAACATACAATACAAATATATTGTGATCTTCAACATTTCTGTAAGGACCTGACCAGTAAAACCTAAAAATCAAGAAAACTGTATTTCTCCATTGAAAATGTATTATGGTCTTACCTCCAGTTGCCACGATTCTGGGATTTAGAATGTTTTGTTTACAAACTTTTAAGGGGTCTATAGTCCTGTTTTAAGCCTGGTGTAGGCTTGGTTCTGCTCTACAACGGTTCTTCTTTTAGAATTGTTATTATTATTATTATTATTATTATTATTATTATTATTATTATTATTATTATACCTGCACTGGTTCATACCTTGTTCAATCCTGTTTACACATTACTCTGATTTAGTCTCGGTTTAGTCTTGGTCTAGTCCTGGTTAACTGCACTTATCACTTACTTTTAAGGGGTTTGGGACCCTTTGTGGGGGCTGGAGCCACACAAAAACAACTGCTCTTGAGTTGCTGTATATCTTTATTTCAGTTTCAGTTTTGTTATAATAGCAGAACAATTAGTGCCTTTTAGCCAAATGGACCGCCATCTGGAAATCCAGTGTTATCGTCTGTTCGCGATGAATGAAGATTAGTTCAGACACTCACTGATTTTTGCCCAGTGCAGCCAATCACACTGAAATGCTACAATTTCAGTAATTTTTGTGTTGTTAATTAGCTTGATTTTTTACCAATACAACCCATTTGGCAGAAGGATGCAGGAAAGTGGCAAACTTCATAGCAGGGACATCGCAGCCTCAATACTGGTCTGGCCTGGGCCCCTTTGTGTTTTCTTACTATCAACGTAGGCTTCCATTGTCACTGGGAATAGTGCACAGTCTAGTGCATTGTAATCTCAGCAGGATTTTGGTCATATAAAAAAAAAAAAATAGTATTGAATTATACTTGGGGCCTCACACCAATAGATGGACAGAAGTTGCACCTATCATGGTCTTCTGCTGCCACCTGATGTAATGTGAGCTAACACAGCATATCTCAAACTAGTCTCTGACCACTGGCAAGTATATTTCGCCCACAGAACTGCCACTCCCTGAATATTGTATGGTTTCAAACCTTTAAAATGTAGACATGGCTGCAAACACAATTAATTTCAAAAAATCACTTGTTGAGTATACAGTTGACTTGAAAGCTATTTTGACCCGATTTACGGATTTCAAATAGCACTGTTTTTATCTGAAGAAAGAGTGGTCAGACCTGGTCAGATCAGCAGCCATGATAACCTATGGACTGGAGTAATCTCATTGGACAACAACCAATGCAATGCAATGCACCACGGGATATCTGTTCAAAATCTGCTTAGCTGTCTGATGTGTCTCAATGTGCCCTCGATGGTGTTATTGGTACGAGTGTGTGCCAAACTTTATTGGCCCATTCACTGTCAGTGCAGATGTTCTTTAATGCCATTAATTTGAGAGGGAGAGCTCATTTGTCTCGTGGCCTGACAACTTAATGAATATAGGGCTATGTCTTTGCCGTGGCCGGGCGTCCTGTCCTGCCCACATTTCACGGCTGACTTGTTGGAAGGGCACCAGTGGGACAGCGATGAGAACTCACATCTTCAAAAGTGCTTATATGGATTATCGTTATCGTTATCTCTAATATGCTAACTCAACTTTTCGGAGAGATCCTGCTGAGGTTCTGGTCTTCGCTGGAGCTGAAAAGGCAGAATTTCATCTTTCGACATAGGTGATGAAACCCCACCTTGCAACTACTTTCAGTGAGTTTCAAGTGAGTTTGATCAACAGGGGGGAGAAAGGGCCTTAAAGGAACATGCAACGTATCTGAAAAGAGAAAAGAAACAGCTCCTGAAAGAAGACGTGTTCGAAAGATGTTACATTTTTTATGAATCAAAATGAATTGTACACATAGGGGTAGATAAAGTTCAAAATCATATGACCCCTTTAATATCTCAAGTGTGTTGGTCAAAAGCCTTAAGATTGTACAAGAGAATCATTTATCCTCTGAGCAGTGGCCAGGATATGCAGGTCCTAAAACAGCATGGAACATTATGACACCTGTCTCAAGCAGCGATCTTCTTAGTGTTGTAATTTTGCCAGGTTCAGACCATGACTGTGCCAGAGGCCCCCCATCGGTAAAATGATTATACGCCAGATTTTGTTTGTAGTGTCAGTCCGCATTGAGGCTGCACGAACATGGCACCTCTCCTTGTCTTCATTTTAACATTATCAGGATGGCATGCTGCTTCTACCCAAACCCACTGTTGGAATGAATGACCAGGGTGTGAAGACGCAAAAAAAGGGTTGAAATGAGATTATGAATTAGCACTTTAGAAAATAATATATAAATCTTTGTGAGAGTGTGATGAAATACCGGAGAGCTACGTTATCTGTCAAGGTGATGCTGGGTGTGAAAAACAGCTTCAGGGAGATCTAACGGAATTGTTTGATCAAGCAACGCACTTGACAACAGTAGCTTTGTTTAAAATTCATCTTTGCATCGGTGAAAATCAGAGTTGGTCGTTATTTCATGTCTCTTTACGTGGGATTGTTTTATCTGGTGTGGAAAGGTCATTGGAGAATTCATAGTATAGTGCAATATATAGACATCAATTTGCTTCTACTGCCTCTTGTAGGTACCACAATGGCACAATTACAGGATTTTTATGGACCAGGGAAATGTCACACAAATGTGTACAAATGGCTTATTGTTCTCTTTCAATAACCTGCAATGGTAAAAGCAAAGCATTAGGATACACATATTTGGGTGGCTGTGGACCAGGTGGTAGAGCGAATTGGCTTTTTTTATGTAGTGTTGCTGTGTTTGGCGTTAGATAGGCTGTAGGTGTGGTATGGCTGCCACATCTACATCAGTCTGCCCTAGGACAGCAGAGGTAGATTTTTACCACCGATGTAACTGTAGAGTGAATTGAAAATGGAAAGACATGAGAAAGCATTGTGCAATAAATAAATAAATAATAATGTAACAGTTATGTCTAGTATTTATGGAGCATCTATGTACATTTCTCAAACAGCTTCAGATACCTCCATATTGAGTTATTCTGCCCATGCCTGTCTAAGAGCAAGAGTACATGGTGTGACTATATCTAAGAGGATACAGTAAAAATATGACAGTTCAGTTGTTGAGACTGTATTGACTTATGTCATCCAAGTGTTTATTTTTTGTCAAAATGTCATAATTGGGTAGATCTTTTTGAACATAGTCTCGAATGTGTAGATGTTTAGAAAATCCAGCTGAGGGAATTCCATATCTATCATGTAGTTGTCTAAATGTAGCAAATTTACCATCAAAATACAAGTCTCCAATCATGCCAATGCACTTGCCAGACCAAAAAAAAAACAACTGTAGGTGTGGTATGGCTGCCACATCTCTGTCAGTCTGCCTCCTAGGACAGTTGAGGTAGATTTTTACCACCAATGTAACTGTGAATGAGTAAGCATTGTGCAAATAAATAAATACAAAAAGGCTAGCCCATTAGTTTTTTCTACAATGTTACACGCAAACTACAAGCTTACTATCTTTTCAAAACTTGAACTTGAATCCTCCTTTTTGGACATGAAACACCTCTCAATCTTTACAAATATGTGATATTTTATAGCTGTCATTATGAAAAGCTTGTCCTTGGGTTACTTGTACAGTGTAATTACAAAAACTGCTTACGGGAGCCAGACCAAAAAAATCCTGCTGCTTAATTCGGTGAGAAAGAATGAAGACGAACGTGTGTTGTTTCTTGTGAGTGGCATATTTGGTGTTTATTCTGCCAACTTGAGCTGTCTGTTTGGAAACCCGTGGCCTTGAACACGCTGCTGTGCACCCAGTTCTGACTTTGTTGAATACAAGTCATTATTTCTCAAAGGTGTACAACTTACTATGTACACAATTGGTCAAGGGCGGTTTGTTGTGGGAAAACAAACAAGCTTTTCCTGTTATTACATGGCTTTATACAGAATAATATATGCTGTTTGGGTTAGTGTCAAGGGAAGTTCACTGACCAAAGTTATTTGTCTCCCAATGGACAGAGGGCATGCTGCTCCACACACAACATGTGACCAGAACCATATCATTGCTGTACATTTAAAACCTAACGTGTGTTACATTTTTTTCCTTGTGTGTGGTAGGGTTCTGTGTGATCAACACAAATTCGCACAATGAGAATACAATCAGATGTAGCTTTTTAACTAAAAGTGGGACAAAGGATTGCATCTGTATTTCCTCCTTGAGTTTGTGAGCTGATATTCAGCTGCTCAAACAGCTCTTGGGGGGCTGAGGGAAGCAGGAATGCCCATGTCCCTGCTGTCTTTACCAGACTGACATACAGACAGTCTTTGATTTAATTGTTAAATAACTAAACCACCTAGTAATGGCGTATCTCAGAATAGATTCAATAGCTGCTCTGTAGAAAATCAACATCATATTTTTTTACAGACACCAAATAATGGTAGTCTGCACTAACAATGAAGGCAGACGCTGCTCACCTGTGTACTCCAGCTCAAGTCCATGAAGGGACACAGGGTCATGATTGCCAACTGGCCAACCTGTTATGGGTTGTGCGTGACTATGGGCAACTATGGGTCTCATGTGTATACACCCAGCGCAGTAGCCAGCTAGTCACAGGGCTGACACAGAGACATATAGGCATTTACTTGTAGATTAATTCACTAGGGACAATTAAGAGTTATACAGACTCCAGCCACAGAGGTCTGTAGTTTTGATTTAGGGCCTTGCATTACTGATAAATCAAAAATCAACTTTTGCTATATTTATGGTAAAACAAGCTCATCATAATCTCATTGTGTCATATGTGTATTTATTGCATACTGTGCTATTCTTGTGCAGCCCTAATGGATGTGGTGGTACGTTTAAATATGATATTGGCTTGCATGTACCTTTTGATAGCAAATCAATACAAGATGCTTCAATGTAAAACTGTAGCATAATACAGTATGGTATAGAATAGTAATGGGGATTGTCAGGCATTGTTCAAATGTACTAAAAAAAAACTGTAGCCTGCCTGCGTACTAAAGTTAAGCCTGCTTTAGTCAAAATAAGATTGAGGTTTTAGGCAATGAGCTTTACTTTGGTCTCATAATGTCTCTCAGTTGAGCTCTGAAGCACTGCTGCATTTTAAAAGTAGACCCAATCTACATATATGAGATCACATGGGTGCAGGTAGCTTATGAGCTGGAGGCATCCTTGTTGATATTCTGAAGACGCACCAAAGAGCTAAGAACTAGCCAATAACAGAAAATATATTAGGGTCGAAAATATGGGGTTAATTAAAGTGAATGGGAAAGCTTTGACCAATGCCATTGTAGACCACTTCGTATGGCCTTGTCTAGTACTTACTGCCTGATTTAATTTATACTATACTGGAAATGTAATAATAATTCTGATATATTATATAATGATAATATTTGGCCATTATAGACAAAACTAGGTTGGTCTAAACTGACTGAATTTGGTCTCATTCATTGCCCTTCATTGGCATCACGCTTATTTTCAGAGTCCTCCCAACATTGTGTAAACCATAAACTTTCTCCAGTATACAATATTGCATCCCTACTGTACACGGCCTGCTTATTTATTTTTGACACTATCTTTCTTCCCATCATTCATGCAAGCACAGTCGAGTGGGTTTGCAAATTGGTGAAGTAACCTAGAAATGTCAACACATACATTTTAGGCTCCTGTTTGAGTAGGGGTGCGCACTCATACCTAACTCATTTGCCAGTAGACAGTATAATATTTCATAGTTTTGCCTGCTGTTTTGGTGAATAGCTATGTAGAATACCGAGAACAAGACGGACTGTTTTTTTGGAATAATAACATCAGGGCCCGTGTCTGCTTCCAAAAAACAATTAGTCCCCAAAATGATAAACAGCTTTTTTGCCAACTGTTGTTCGGAATAGTGATGCCATGGTGATGATGGTTGTCAGGGTCAGGTGTCAGCTTGGGGGTTTTGGGGCATGTCATTCTGTTTTGGTTATGGTTGTATGTGGTCTGACCTCTTGTGTCATTTCAGTTGTTCCCGCCTCCTTGATTACCTT
>JAVQKC010024037.1:0-36717 GCA_036025475.1 Philypnodon macrostomus | reverse complement strand
TAATCGATCAAATCAAAATAATCATTACGTGCAGCCCTATTCCTAAATCTTTAAATGGACAGTTACATAAATGTGGGCATAGCAAAATACAATTTAACTTTGGAAACATTAAGCAAAGTTCTGCTGGTTGAGAGGCAAGTAAAAAAAAAAATCAACATTGACTCAAGTCTTAGTAAAAAGTAATAGTAATATTTTGATCATAAAATAAAAATGTCCCAATTCACTTTTATTCACTTGTAAATAGTCCTAACTACTCAGAATTTAGCTTTGTCTAGTTAAAAGGAAGTATACTGAATCTTTCCACACCATCATTATCATCAAGTTATTTGCATCAACAGCGTGGTGTGAAAATTCTGTGACTTGTGAAGCCCCGGAGAAAACAGGAAGTAGAACGTATTGTGAAACGTTATTTACTTATTGACTTGGCTACAAAATGTGCTTATTTAAACAGGAAACATACATTGGTGATACTGACAGCAACTTTGGCAAAACACCAATGAATCAAAAGTTGCTAATATATAATATACAGTGCTGCATACTGGAGTGTGTTCTTGAATTGACTTGACTAGATAATTCATGAATAAACCATTAAATCAATTATAATTATTTTTCTTCATTTAGACCTGGTTTAGGCTTGGTTTAGACCTGCTTTAGTCCTGTCCTAGTTTTGACTTAGTTTAGACCTGGTTAACTCCTGGTTAATGCTAATTCTTTCCTAATAAAATCAAATGGGCCTTGGGCAGCGATTTTCTGATACCATTTGACTAACATATTTCAGTGTAGTTCTTTTTAGCTTCCCTATCTTGACATTGCATGTGAAGAGATGCTTATATAAACTACAATCCTATTTGGAATATAATTTATCATAAACATCCTTCTCATTCGGTTGGATTGTGGTTTTTCAGGTTTCCCGGTTCTCCTGAATTATGACACTTTAATCTCAATAGGCTCGGCTGATGCTGTTGCCATAACACTAACTATTATTCGATCTAAACACAACAGCAGCAGCGATAATCTGATAGGAATGTGTCTGTATAGAGTTTCTCGGAAAAACCTGTTTTTTGTATAGAGGCGGCTTTAGGCCAGGAACAACCAACATTATGTCATGGAGGTAAAGTATAAGTCAGTAGGGCTTAGGGATTTTTATGAGAAATATTGGGATTGTGGTTCGAGTTGCGATATTGTTTTAAACCCAAGATTCAGTTCACTGCACATGTTAAACCTATAAAAATTGCATCCATTACAACTGCGATTTCAATTTCATTGCGATTAATTGTCCAACCCTGGTCGCAGGTAATGAACTAGTCAGCTAAAATCTAATCCACCATTTTTAATTAAAACAATTAAGCCAAACACTAAATACTACAGTCTGTGACCCACTTTTTGGTCCCAATCCACCATTTGGGAACCATTAAAGTAAGTAATGTGGGACATTGCTTTTGTGCGAGACAGCTATTATATTGAACTGCTGCGACTACAGTGTGCACCCAAAGTGATTAACATTAGGGCTTGGTGTCATTTTGAGTTGATGTAACTGTATGAACTGAGGGTAGACATTCAATTATTTGCATCGTTTTTGTTATTTGTAAAACGTCTGTCAGATGCAAGTATTTACAGTTATTCCTGTAAAATGTATTTATTATCATAAATATTGCCCTGATTTCTATTTATTATTAAATTTATTATTATTGTTATTATTATTACATGAAATATATAAACAATTAAAAAGGAGTTGAATCCAAAATCATGTAAAAATACTATTTTTGTATTAATTTCACCTTGATTTCTCTGTTTTTTAAGGGGTAAGTTTGCAGTGGTGAAGCGCTGTGTGGAGAAAGCCACGGGTAAAGTATTTGCTGCTAAATATCTGAAGAAGAGGCGGCGAGGTCGTGACTGCAGAGCGGATGTCATTCATGAGATGGCCGTTCTGGAGATGACCCGAAACAACGCCCGAGTGGTCAACCTTCACGGGGCCTACGAGACCGACCACGATATTGTCCTGATACTCGAATAGTGAGTTCACACAGACATGATGAAACTAATCACATGCTATAATTGCTCCCATTTGCTGCTTTTTAGCTTGAAGTTGTTGGTTGTTGGGAAAATATGAAATCTAAGGTTTTCTTGTTTTAGTGAGTCAGAACTAAACCAGGACTAAAATTTTTTCAGTTTTTGTGGTCACACTTTATTTGACATAGATCCTAACTACATTGTGTCTACCTCATTAGGTACAATGTAATACACTGTGTAACAAACTGTGATAACATGTAACTACATTGTACCTAACCCTACATTACATGTTACAATGTAGTTAGGAGCTATGTAAAATATTAACCCATTTTTGTTTGTTTGTTATTTAAAATTTCATACATAAATATTACATTTACACAACATCTCTGCTAAATTTTTGTCAAAAGACGTTTGAGTGGGTTTTCAGACATGCGTTGATTCCAAAAGGTGCCGGATAGAGGTGAAGTTATGTCACTATCGGGAGGTCAAATGAGAAGCCTGGATACCACCTCCTACTACACAGTACCGTTATCTGGAAAACCCCAGTAACAACCTTTATGTGTAGCTTGTGAGTGTTTTTCTGCAAATATTTAAGTCTAAAGTCCTGTTTGTCTTAAGGAGCTGCCAAATTCAAACAGCAAACGTCTTCATTACATTTGAACTGTCTATGACTCCACCAACCCTCCTAAAGCCTCTTTGTTTTTAAATCAACTTGCACTTCATGACTGACGCATGACTAAGTATTTCTTTTTTACCATTACAATAGAAATCGATTGACTTCAAAAGTTCAATAGGCTGTTATTGGCTGTGATTTTCCAATGACATGCTCACTGCTTGCCTTATTAATCTCTTCCAGGAAGTAAAGCTGAGACAAATTATTTTCTTTGATGATTTCAGACAGTCTGGCTTAGGAAGGATTACCAGGGCAATGTCAATACAATAATAATATTTAAATTGTATTGTAAATTGCACACGCTGTCGTTGTGTCCCTGGGCAAGACACTTAACCCGCATTGCCTATGAATGAAGGTGGCCAGGTCGCCATTTTAAATGAGAATTGGTTCTCAATTGGCTTACCTGGTTAAATAAAGGTTAAATCAATTTTTAAAAAATAAAAAAAAATATATTAATCATTTATTACATTTTAGTAATGCTAAATTGTGATTTTGTGTGCGTATTCAGATGTGTGAATGTGTAAAAATGTACAGAAGCTAAACGTCTTAAGCAAATCTCTACGTACAGTGCTGCCTTTGTTTGAATATGCATGTAAGGGAGTGTTAGACTTTGAGGGCTGTGTACGTGTCAAGGGTGGAGACCTTTCTAAAGCGTACCAACAAGTGGCATGGTACAATAAGCTTTGTAGGGTACATTTTGGACACCTTTTTATGAAAGAAACATGCCTGTATACCGACCAAAACCACATGGTATCAGCCTAATGTGCTCTAGCTGGTGTACTGGGTAATTGTGGTAACTTGACAGGAGCCTATGGTGGGCAAATCTTATTTTACAGCAGCCTCAATGGGTCCAAATAACATGAAAAACCAAAATGAAAGCAAATGCATGCAGAATTTACACCTACATTTATAGACTCGGTGAACAAGGTAAGGTCAATTACTTACAAACTGAAAACTGCAAAAGCCTCATAAAGGAGTTCATTGATAGACTACTAGGAATCTCTTAGATGATGCATTACAAACTCGAACAAAAGATACAGTGGGTATAAAAGGGTTGGTCACTGATTAGTTAATGATGAGCAGTGACTGAGTAACTTCTTGCGCAATAAACATTTGCCACAACTTGTGAATCATTAGATGTGACAATAGGCTGCCCACGTAAGCCACAATAACATAAATTATGCGGAGATGCAGAGTCCCCATATGGAAATCCTGGACATATTTTACCCCAGAGGCTGCTGTATTTGATCAAATTTGAACTTAAATCAATACAGTCAGTGAAGCTAATTTTAGATTATTGAGGAATTGTTGAACTAAATCATAACAATAACATATTTCTTCTTTGTTTTGTGTCCAGTGCTGCTGGTGGAGAGATCTTCGATCACTGTATTTCTGATGAGATGCTTCCTGAAGCTCAGATCACTAAACTGATCCGTCAGACGCTGGAGGGAGTCCACTACCTCCATCAGAGCAGCCTGGTCCACTTAGACCTCAAGGTGCTAATACTGTCATTCACAATCTCAGCCAGTAATAGTACAATGTCAAAACTGTGTCCAGGTAGTTAGATACAGCTCAGAGCTCAAAAAAATATAAAAAATATTAGACTACTCTGTTCTCTTGTGGACCCTTAAAGTATTTGTAGTAGTACCATCTCAGAACATATTTGTCCAACTCCTAAGAAGGTCTAAACCAGTTCTGAATAAGGACTAAAGCAGGACTACACCAGAGCTAGACCAGGTATTATTCAGGTCTAAGACGAAACTAAATCAGGCCTGAACTAAAACAAGACTAGAAATCCCCCTGTACCACCAGCGGCCCCCGTACCACAGTTTGAGAACCATTGCATTAGTGTCTCATCTTGGGTTTTGTCTTTAACTTTTGCAGCCTCAGAATATCCTCCTGACCAGCCTGACTCCTGTGGGCGACATCAAAATCGTGGACTTTGGTTTGGCTCGACGGCTGGGCGCGGTCGGAGAACTCAGGGAGATTCTGGGAACACCTGAATACGTGGGTAAGGAAAACATATGGGTTAAAGGTTCAAGTGTGTTTCGCTTCACAAATATTTTACAATATGAAGATGGGCTCAACATAAGCCATGTGCGTTATCCTTCAGATGTGCTCCTGAAATTCATTTAGAGGCTGCTGAAGTTGTGGTATGGCAGGGTGTCTGTCTAGAAACATATATTTTCAGTAAAAAACAAAACTGTGCTACAAAATGTTGGTAGAGATCTCTGGCAAACTTCTCTCAATCTTGTACAGATCATTTTTGGTTTTAGTCGTGTTTAGATTTCCAGTGTACACAATGTATTTGCCATAGTTAAGTCGGTAGTAGATAGTAGCTGAAGATTTTCTGAATTAACATTTTTTATTTACTGTCAGCCCCCGAGATTTTGAACTACGAGCCCATCACAACCGCCACAGACCTTTGGTAAGTCCTGCAGAACCAAAATTAGGTCTGGCTTTTCTAAACAATATATATTTACCAACCACAAATCTAAATTCATCTTTGGCACACCCTCCACTGTAGTTATATTCTTGTGTTTGGTCTGTCTGGTCTATTTCAGGAGTGTTGGTGTGATCGCCTACATGCTGGTGACCGGGGAGTCTCCGTTTGTGGGAGATGACAAACAGGAGACGTATCTGAACGTGTCTCAAGTCAATGTTGACTACAGCCGCGAGGCCTTCTCCAGAGTGTCCGAGCTCGCTGTGGACTTCATCAGGAAGCTACTTGTCAAAGCTCCAGAGTGAGTAAAGACACTAATACCGGATATACTAGGAATACCTTGAATACCTTCAAAGTTTGAGGCTTACAAAGATGGATGTCTGCAGATCTTGGTTGTAACAGGGGGTGTTAACTAACTGAATATTTAGTTTGTTTTTTGTTTTTGTACTTTTGTGCAATGAAATTCAAATATAATTTTTTTGAAGTATTCAGACCAGCCACAACCATGCTTCAAAATAATGTTATGCTTACCTTACCTTTAGCAGGTTTGTTTGGATTATTCGTACGGCTAATTAGCTTTTTGTGTTAAAATACGTTTACTAGGTACTGTAAGTATAATGAATTCTGCTCCCATTTGATATAAAATATACTTTAGAATATAACAAAAGCTACCAAAAGTCAGGTATTTGACTGAGGTGAAATTACAGAGTTCTCTTAAAAAGCGTTACTATATCATGTAAACCACAAAATAGAGACCATTTCAATTTACATAAACAAAATTTACTTTGAACCCGTGTCTTTCACAGAGACCGCCCAAGTGCAGCCGATTGCATGAGTCACCCCTGGTTGTGGCAGCAGCAGCTTTGCCTCAGCCCCGATACCACCGTCACCCGGGTCGTACGGGAGAGGAGCTGTGGCACAAAGTGGGCCGTACCACCCGAAGACACCGAGGACAAGGAGAACGTGCTGGAGTCGCCCCACTCTCACGGCAAAAAATTCAGGTTCGAAGAGGACGGTGACGTTTGAGAGAAGAAATGGAGAGGTCAAGACTTTCCACGAAGCTTTTAAATTGTTTTAAGACTGTACACACCAGCTTCCCACTGCTCACTGCCCATATTTCTTCAGGCAATATAATCTATTTAAGCTTAGCATTTCAAACCAAAGATGACCAATTTCACTTTGAGATGCATAACTGATCTCTTTTAAAGGGATCATCTATTGTAACAAAAAAAGTAATCCTCAAACATAATCACAACTGCACCTGCTTTGGCAAAATACTGAACTATCCCTTTAATTGTCCATTTTAATTGTACATATTTTCCTGGTTAGTATTTAATGATAGATTCAATTGTTGGTGTTTTTTAAAAGGGCTTCGTGAACCCACTCCTGGCTGAGTGATAGTTGTCCCTATTTCAGATGAAGGCTAGTATTTGAGTATTTCACAGGATGTTTCTATGCAATACGTTTTAAATTAAACCTATTACACACAGTATAGTCTCTTCAAAGCAATAAGTGCTCTTAGTCACCAGCATTTATTTCCATTATATAACATTTCTGATTTTTTGCTTTTTCAATAGTTTTATCTACCCTGTTTTTACATATGCTGAAATTAGCTCAGGGTTTTAGGCTGAAAGGTTTTTGGGAGGATTTTTGATGTATGGTTGTAAATGCTACTTGTTGAATTTTTTTGTTTTTTTCTTGTAGGACATTTCTGTTTGCACTAATGCATTGTGGAAAACTGGCCAGACCATGAGAAGCATAGTGTAGTTTTTAGTGTCGGTAAACAAATAAATAAATAACATTTTATGGATTTTTAAACTACATTGTTTTACCAGTATACCTACAGACAGATGTCCTGTGGAGCATTCACTCATCAGATTCAGTGTTAAATCTAAAACCAAATTCTTTAACAGCTATTTACGCTATAGCTTATATGCGTCTGCTTTTTACTGTTACGTATAGTCATCTATTCAAGTATCAAATACAATTGTACTTCAAAAACCCTCCTTGTCAAAGTCCATTAGAGTTCCCTCCCAAAGAACTATGAAATATGACATTCCCTACAGTCAAAGTTCCCCATGACAATTAAAGTCTTCAGGTAAATCATTTATTAACGTCATACCGTAAAGGTATTTTTGACTGTTCACACGTCACTCCTGCACTTACTCAAATTATTTCCTCACCAAGTTGTCAGTTCCTCTTTCTTTACACAGAAACCTAGCACTTACTTCAGCACAAAGATCCGATAAGGCAAACGAGTTTCAATTCTTTAAAAAGTCATGGTGTCTGAAGTTGTATATCGGTTTCTCAGGGCATGTCGCTCACTTTATATTGTATTATTTTTAATGTTATTCTTAGAGGCCTATTGTTATTTATGTGCTGGACTTATACTTTATATATTAAGATGTAAATAATGTGCTCTTGTGTCTTAAAAGGAGGATGGGGAAAAACAGGATGGTTGTAATTGTTAGAAACTAGAATATTCTGTTCTTTTAGTGGTGGTTACTGGATATTATAATGGTAAAATGATAACTTTGAAGGATGAAAGATGATTTTGAAGGTGGATTGAGGATGTAGGGCTTGGCAGGATTCCCACATATCTTGAAATGGCTAAAATTTTGAAGTTTTTGGGATATTTTAACTTTGAGGCTTCCAAAATTGGATACGATTTAAATGTATTAATGAGCCCTTTAGGAGATTCATAAGTGCAGAGGTGTTATCCCTCCTGCCTCTCAGCCATTAAGTTATTGCTTCACTCCTTGGGTTTGCAAAACACACAATTGTGCCCGTTGCAAGTATTACTAGAGTGCTTGTTCCTGTCATCATGTATAAGGTACTGATGTTTTTGGCAAGTACTCGGGAGAGAATGTTCTTGAAAAGCGTGGGAATCCCGACTGGTAGAATGCAAACTGAAATTGTAGATGCTTTGTTGTTGAGGAAAGCTTTTGATGAAGGTTGATGTATTGCAAAGGCAGAGACGTGTGAGAATAGGTGTGAAGGAATGCAGGTTTTTTGAATTGAGCAGATATTTTGGGTTTTATTGTAAGGTGTTAGGACGTTTTAAGATTGAACCACCTTAAAATCGTGAGGTGCTATTGATTCACAGGATCTACCACATTTTGTTGAATTGAAATCAAATAAATTGCCTCTTTTTATAGTTTGGCAGCTCTGAACTGATCCCATTCCCGCTTATGATGTTGTGAGGTGCCAAACTGGGAAAGACCACATTGTGTTGCATTGTCTGCAGCTCTTATTTCAATGCTGTCATCTCAGAAACTGGAACAACTCACTGTTAAAGGCTGTGTACACCTCACAGACAGTGGCTTGTACCTGAACCTTATACTGTATGTGCTGCTTTCATGCTGACTTTGGGGGTAAAAATGCATTCCAATTTTGAAATATGCTGTGCACTGGGAAATGCAAATCTGGTCAGAATTGGACTATATATATATAAATAAAATAATGACGTTTTGAAATTAATTACGTTTTAGCTTTTTGATTTATAAATTGCCACATGCCCAGAAAAAGGCTTTACTAACTGTATTGTTAGATTGTTAGAACAAATCTAGTTTTATTATTTAACTTTTATTTTGTAATGTATACATTCAATAGCTTCAGTTTCGTATGGCCATGTTGGGAGGATTGTGTATAGTTTTTGTGTTGTTATTATTATTATTATTATTATTATTATTATTATTATTATTATTAGTATTTAAACACATTCCCACTCAATCTACTACCTGAAGACCACATGATCGCAGCATATCACAGAAAGAGCCAGTACTTCCTGTCTGGTGCTTGAAAGTCAGTCATCTCAACTATGATTTAAGCCACTTGATTATTGTCGGACTTTAAATAAGATATATATAAGGCTTGTAAATGTGGGGTTTTTTTGTGACACAATCTTTTATGTTGGAGAAAGCTGGTCTTGTTTAAGCCACATAGCTGTGATGATGTAGGATGACGAAATGCTGCTGTTGTATACACTGCCATTGTTCCTCTGTCACCCGAACATGACTGATGCTGATGGCTTTGTTATGCTACACACAACTATTGTACTGTTATTTTCAGCGTTCGTGTGAGAGCCTATTGTCCCGAGTGGGTGGGGCTAAGTTGGTGTCATCCTATAAAAATGGCAGTGAGTTTGAGCACAGTGGCCTCTTTTGGACCAAGCATTGAAATCTGTATTGATATATGGAGACATTTGGCAGCTAAACTCAATGCAAAAGAAAAAATCTTAGTTCAATCTTAAGTGCATTTTATTTGTGCCATAGGTGTGGGAAGCGTGGCGGCTGTGGTTATAGCACACTTCGTTAGCCTTATGTCTAACTGGCCATTGTTCAAGTGTATCCCGCCTAAGGCCCATAGTTGCAGGGAAAGGCTCTTGTAACTGCAACCTCTAACTGCAATAGATGTTATCCCAGTTTAATTTCCCCAAGAAAATGAAGTAGGCCCAACAACAGACAAGCATATTCATTTTATATTTACTGTTTTGTGCTTTTTCTTTGTGTAACTAGTTTTAGAACGTGCTGAATTCGCCATTTTCTCTGTTGACAAAAGCTATTGGTTCATTGATAAAGTGAAGTTTGAATCAATGGGAACTTATAAATAAAGCCTATATTGTGTTAAGTTGTTGCTTTTTTTCCACAGATGGTTTTAATGCCGAGTCTAAAGGGGGCCATAGAGACTGAATGATATTGTAAAGAAAGTCAAAACACGCCACAAGCACAAATAAAAGTTCCAGAAATGTTTGTTTATTTTGCATTTTATAGAAATATTTTAAATGTATTATTTCAAATGACTAAAAAATAATCTGTGTTGTATTCTGATCAGCTACAGGCTAATATGTAGGCAACAAAGCAAACTGGAAAAACATTAAAGATTGTAGTAAATACATCAAGTTGTCTTTATTATTGTCCTGTGTCCATCGTGATACTGCCATCTGCTGGTCCAAATCAGACAATACAATCTGACTTACGCTAAACAATATATGGTATTGATTAAGTATGCGCCGATATCTGGGCTGTGTGGATCGACCGATACCCACTGATACTAATACAAAAATACTAACTTTGTATTTTCAGAAATAATCAATCTAAAATATAATGTAACTAAGACCGAATGGCCCTCAGAATGTCCAACTTTTGTAATTTGTGAGTTAAAATGTAATATCATTTGCCACATTATTCAACTGCTTATAATTAGATTCAAAGTGTTTATTGTCATATGCACAGTAGGAAACATGTTTCCCTGCACAATGAAATTCTAACTTTGCAGCCCGGACTTGATTCCAACAATAAAATAGTAGAAAATAAAGATCAGTATGCAAGTGAGAATATATCTATCTATAAAAAAGTTAAATGTAAAATGGATAAAGTACAATAAATTATATCAGCTCCTCCTGACCCACAAGTGACCCAGAAGTCTGCTGGACTGGCAGATCAATCAAAACCTTGTCCAGATGCACTTTTTCAACTTTCAGAAAAAAAAACCTCCTGACCCACAGGTTGAGAACCCCTAATATTAAGAAGTTAAGACGACCTTTTCAACAATTGTCAAGACAAAGTAATACAAAATGGTTTTAGTGCGAACTTTTATTGCAATTCAAAGGCCTTGAGCAGATGACTCAGCTTCAGTAAACATGAACAAGGAATGATATGAAATACATTCAGCAGAAATACAGCCGTCACCAAAGTGCAAAGAGGCTACATATTAAGTCATTCAATAGGAAATGCTTGACCGATACATGCTCACATCAACTACACACCAGCAGCCTTATACTTCTAAATGTTGACTACACAGAGTCAGCAAGTATGCTCACATTTAGTTAGCTTTGGGAAAGTGCTTGTGTAGGAAGCTACTGTATAGCAGCAACAAGTGCTAGAGTTTCTTAACAATATGACAACATAAAAAATGTGTAGAGAAAATAGTTTCATATCTTTGAAAATGTTTCAAAATAACATTTAAGATAAGGGTTACCTGTCTTTTATAAGTGACCAGGTAGTTGTGTATCTTGTAGACAGAACAAAATACTAAACAGAACTAAAAGGAATGATAGCATTAGCATTTTAGCATCCACTTTGACACTTACAATCAATGTTGTATTTTGGCCTGTTTTCTTGCTGCTTTAGTCAAACAAAGCATTCATTTATAGAAATATTAAACATTGATGCAACACGACACTCTCAATGCATATAAAAGTGTTTCATGGAAGTTTAGAACCACTACGGTAAGGTTTAAAAAGCTAAATCTATGTTGGCCACTTAAGCCTTCCAGCCAATCAGTAAACACCTTTAACCCACTGCAGAAGAGGCCTGCTTTCTGAAATTGCGCCAGATTTTAGCCCATTGATTAAGACTCTAAATAAATAAATAACCACCAGCATTCATTACTTCTCATTCATAACTGAGATCAGAACTCCTGGATGACCCTGAAGTGGTTCTCGATGGAGGGAAGCTCATCTTTAAAGTGGAGTTTCTTACTGGGACACGCCCCAAACTCCTCTAGGGTCTTAATGAAGTGTCCGTGCTCCCGTCCCACCCAGGCTCTCATGGGGTCGCACACTTCGTAGGGTGTCACATGGGCGTGGACTGATATACCACTGGACGCCAGCTCTCTCAGCACCTCTTTATCTGTGACCCAGGTCTCGCTGCCTCCAGGGTGCCCCCCGTCCAGCCAGTACATGTCCGAGATGCACTGGACAAAACGGGACATCTGCGGGTCACTGTGGGCCCCTGGGAGCTCGTACACCAACTGGTTCAGCACAACACAGCCTTTACTGAAGCCCACCACAGTCAGGGAGAGGCCAGGAGGGATGGTGCCAGCACCTCCTGGTGGTGGGAAAGGGTGTGGCAAGCCAACCCGCTCCATGGAGTGACTCAGCAGGGATCTAGAAGCACAAGAAAGAATTGTTTGTTCAATGCTAAAGGTATTTAATATTCAGTTTCTTCTCACGGTTTTAGTACAGTTCCTCCTTCTATTTTATTTATATCAAAAGGCCATTTTAAAATACATACAACAAACAGGTGTAGTGTGAGACTGACGTGATTGTAGTCTCTATCTATCTCTATCTCATTGTGTGAATGCTTTCAACTTTCAATTCAATTCAATTTTATTTGTATAGCCCTATATCACAACAAATATGCCTCAGAGGGCTTCACAAAAAGAGATGAATATAAACAATAAACAGGGTCATTGCAAACAGTAACAAGTTAATAGACAATCAATAACACACAAACAACAGGACTGTCCCAGGACATCCCCCTTAGACCCTCCAAAAACACATTTATGGGAAAAAGAGAAACCTTAGGGAGGACCACATAATAGAGGGATCCACTCCCAGGACGGACAGGCTATAGATGTGTCCAGGACTGATGGATGAGGTCCTTGTGCTGAGAGAGCGCATTATATGTGTGTGGATGCAGCAGGTTTAGGGGTACATCCAGATGAATGAGGAGATGCAGCAGATGCTTTGTCAATATTCATTCACATTTCTATTTACTTCTTCTCCTTCCTCTGTTTATATTATTGTGTAAATTTCCATGGGTAACTTGGCAGTGCTGAAGTAGCCAGAAATACAATATATAAAATAGAGTAGACCGATTACCTGGTTTTTTTTTAAATGCAGCCTGCTATCACACAATCATCACACAATCAATCAATCACAACAATATTTAAACACCAAATTCAATGCTATATTTATGTATTATAATAGAAATGCTCCTGATAATAAAAGTAGAAGTTACCGGAGTTGGCAGAAGGCTCCAGACCCGGGTGCATACGGTAAATGCTCTGGAGCCCCGAACATGTTACAGTCCACGAAGTGTTGGTAGCAGCTGAACTTGTGCAGATACATGCGTGAGGCTCTGACCACCCAGATATATCTGTCCGGGAACCGACAACCCAAAATGTGGGCCACCTGCTCCAGACTCCACTGCAACCACTGGGACGAGTCAGACTGAGAGGACATCTCCTCCTGGAAGTTCTGACGGGTTCACAAAAATTTGATAATACATTTTGTATATTATATGTATATTATAATGGTAAAATATAAGATTGCACACTATACAAGAAATCTTACTTAATCTACTATGACTGTCCAAATAACACCTGGTTTAGTCCTACATTAGGTTTCATAAAATCAACATTTCCATAAACAAAATTCTCCTCTAGCTGTATTTTTAGTACAACAATTCAGTTTTACAGCCTTGTTGATCCTAGTGTTTTGAGAGTTCATATAGTTATTGCATATTTGAATACATAATTAATACATATTGTATGTTTCGTTGCATCCTCTGGCTTTGCTGACAGTTAATTAGTCGCTATTGAACCAGCAACACTTCTGCAGCTGTAGAAATCACACATTTGTCACACTAAACAACAGGACGGCATGGTCTTAATTTACTTAACTCTACTACATAATCCTGCATTTAGCAATAGGACTAGTAATAGCTACAATAGTTAGTGGTCAGTGTGTGTTTACAATATAAGATTCTTCACCCAGGCCTATGGTTTATCAAGAGTTAATGACTTTCTTTAATCAGTAATATGTGCAAAGTCCAAACTGTGTTATGCTGGTCGTCTGTAGTGGTTCACCAAAGTCAATTACATATATTTAAGATGAAATGTCACCCAATTCAGTATTTGAACTTCACTGGAACTCTACATTTCAGGACAGTGGAAAATATTAAAGTTTAAATGTGCGCGTGTTATTTTATTGAAGCCAAAGAAATCCTTAAAAGTGTACACTGTTGATGCACCTGTTAAATAATTGTTATAACACTGGCACTAATGCATTCTGGGGTGTGTCCTAACCCGTATAAATACACATATTAAATATTTAAACAAATTACTGGCCTGGTATGACATTTAAATTACATTATTAAACATATCGCTGCTTGCCCATAGCCTTACAAGCACTATATACAGTAGCATGCTTCAACCCATCAACCCTCTTCACCTGAATATCCCCGTGGAAGAACACGACATGTCTACTGGAGGAGCTGGTGTGGTCCTGCGTCTGTGGCCGGAGAAGAAGCAGGTCGTTGGTGCGGTTCGGGTCACAGCCTGGTACAGCAAACAGCCTCTGCAGCTCCTGACGCGGGCTACCAGGGCGAGCATCCCGACTGTCTGGAGCTCGAAACCCCCGGGACTCGGAGCACGTCGTCAAAGAGGTCATGGCTTTAGCTGCAGATCCGAGAATCAACCCCACTGCAACCACACGAGCAGATAGCATTGGATTCAAAATAAAATGTTATTTATCGATGTGACCGCTCCATTCTGTAGTAAGCTAAATGCTAACAGCTAGCATCTGTCAAAGGTGGAAACGTACGATCGATTGTTAACGTGAAACCATGGAAACGGGTTTTTAACAGCACAGAAATACACCAATCCCTAAACGAGGTGAACCCAAACCGCGCATTTTAGCTGCACTTTTCTTCAAATATAATGTGTCCGTGCATATTTATTAACGCGCATATTGTTTATTTGTACAGGTCTTTATTCGCGTTCTGTCCACGAAGAGGCGCTGTCCACCAGTGTCTCTTTAAAACAAACGCTGTAAATGCAGAAACGCTTAACATCACATGCTTCCGGTTTGGTTTTAGTACTTTGCTACTGTCAGTCGTCTTACTTTTAAAATTATTATATTGCCCCGACACTCCATAGGCTATATCTTACAAGATAAATAAAAACAATTATATTTTATCTGCAGTAGGAAAAGCACAATTTATTTAACCTTTTTTGTATTATTATTACATAATCTGAAAGTGGAAGGTACATCTCTTGACAAGTACGTTTTCTTTTCACACCGACTCACATGCTCGTTTCTGTTAAATGCAGCAGTTGTGAACGTGTCATTAACTTTATATAACTAGGGTCACAGCACAATACAATAAAAAATAACGTAGGAAAGTGCCTAAAGCAGGTATGAACTCTCTGTTTGTATGCCACACTGTAGAAAGTTTGTTTTATTTACTTTATGTAGCGAGCCTTTGAACTGTGGTACCTGTACTGGCGTTCACAGTATTTGTAAGGTAGCATCTACAAGAAGTATTCAGTAGGCCTAGGCAAAATCTATCATAACTCAGGACAGTGGAAAGGCCAATCAAACTAGGCTGTCAATCAAAATGAATTGATGTCTTCTTGTGGCGCCTATTTATTGTGCATTAAATATCAAAAGATCTAAAACTACATTGCATTGCAGAAGGATGGCATCCACATCTTTGAGCAGGCGACTGGTTGCATGTCTCCTCAACATCTCTGAAGCCCGGAGGAAAGATCTTGTGGAAACTGTAGCCAGAGCAGCACTATATGACACTAAAGGTAGCTTCCCTTGTTAATGAACACACATCTTACATGCCTCATGAAGACAATACAGACTACAGTGTTTATCATACATAGACATTCATTTGATTTACGTCCAAGCAGGTCAAAAAAGAGAAGGAACCACGGTCTTGAACATCTTCAATGATCACGACTATAACCGCTCTGTAATCACTATTGTGTCTGCTATTGACTCTATCAGTAAGTATTCATTTTGGGGCCTGGTATTACGGTGATGCAAAACCTGCACCCTCATTTACTTTACTTAAATGTATTATATTTTAATAGTAAATGTCCAACACACAGAGGGTCTTTCTGCAAACAAGAAAAAAAGTATTAAATTGTACCTGTTTATGTATTTAGTTATGACTATTTTAAGTATGTATTGCCATTTCATTTAATTATTAGTAAACCTAGATCTATGTCAGTGAATCACATGTATACATTGCATATTTTCTATTCCAAGAAGCAGAGAGTGAGCTTTTGAGGCAGACACTACTGTTTACTGGTCCCCCGCTTTTCCAATCCTTTGAGAGCAAAAAATCCCTTAATAGGCTTTGTCAGGGATTTAAACACAAAAACTTGCATGAAGAACATTTTTGCCGCCAAAGATAATGGTTTATCTTATTGAATCCCAAATGTAGTGCAGGGAAATTAAGCTTACTTTATTTTGTAGGTTTATTGCAACACATATGAAGTGACATGGATTATTTTCTTCTGAAGCTTTTATGTATATGGCTTAATTACTTACAACAGAATTTCCCCTGTGGATCCACAATGTTTAGGTTTGAAATAAAATGACTTAAGTATCTACATGTACAAGTATGTTGTGTTTTAGGGGAGGTGGTGCTGTCTGCCTGTGAGAAAGCCTGTGGCCTAATTGACATGCGCTGCCATGCCGGGGTGCACCCTTGTATGGGTGCTGTGGACCTTATACCGATCTACCCCCTTGGAGAAGAGGTGGGGATAGATGACTGTGCCAAGGTAGCCAGAGGTAAATACATTTTTCAGACTACCCTTCAACACATTGCGGCATAACGAAACTATTCTTAGCTATATTTGCATAGATCCATGTGCTGCAATGGTGTGCATATATTAACACGTCTTCTGGGGAAATAGTTTTTGTGGAGTGCATCTATTTAAACAGCCTAGTCAAACCATACAAACAGACCTCATAGTTGTCTCTCACAATGTGGTTGAGCACACTGGTTTATTCATGGTTATGTTTTTGCTTGTAATGGTTGATTAGTCAGTTAGCAAGGTACAAACCCTTAATTTTGGAAGATTTTGATCACTGTCTATTTTTATTATTATTTTTATTTTATTATATTATTTATTTCATTAATTTAATATTAAAATAACAATCAGACGTGTCTACATGACAATACAAAACTTGAATGAAAAGGAGCAGAGAGAAGAATATATAAAATATTTACTTTTCACATTCAGTTTAACTAAAAAAATTTACTTTTCACATTGTTTGACAAAAACTTTTTTACTTTTCACATTCTGTTTAAGAAAAAAAAAAAAGCCAAACGATCAAAAGCAGTCTGTACCATATAGCCAAAAACTCCAGCCAGAAATTGTTCCACTTCCAAGCCAAAATAAATGAATAGGATTGTGTCAGGAAGGGCATCCCACATAAAAAGCTTACGCAAACTACACTAGCGAGAAAGGGAAGCCACTAACTTTTGCTACAAGGGGCCAGGAAAATGAACAAATTAGCCTTGTGAAAAGGCTTTATTGGCCAATGCTTAGAACATTTACCCCTGAACTAGGAGATTTCTGGTTTTTAGTCCAAGTTATTCTTGCTCTTTAGGTCAAAAGGTACTATCAGCATTTTATAATATTGTCCTGTGGTGTACATAAAACATAATTAAAGATGTAAATGGCTGTCCCCTTTATCATAACAGCCCTCTCTTGTCACACTGGTGTTGATTAATTACCCAGTTTATGAGCTCCTCGTGCGTGACGATCTCTTCATATGATCTTCATGCCTTAGGTGCACTCGCCATATGTTAATATGTGTACTTTGCATAATAAGAATTGGCAGACCCGCTAACAAGCTCTGCGAACGTACATGTGATGATAAGTGGTGCCATAAATTAGCTTTTCCCAAGAGTGTTTGTTCTGTCAGGCTCCTATTACCCCGCTATAGATATGCTGACATGCACTCAATTTGTTGGTAATCTATGTGTACACACTGAAGCCAAATTTGGACCCCACTGACAGAAAGTTTTAGCTAAAATTCAAATGATACCCTTATTGGAAACCCACCTTTTCCAGGTTTACTGTGTTTTTTATCTCAAAGCAGTCTTGGCTTTCTCCTTAGACTAGTCAACATTGAGGTATTTTTGCCACAGAACAGATTTTTGTCATTTGTCTCTCCATAAATCTATTGGTGGTCTTGTGTAGAAATCCCAGTAGACTAGCACTAACTACAATACAATGTTCACAGTCACTTAAGTCTTCCATATTCGGATGCTTGGTTTCAACTTTAGGTTCATCTTAATAGTGCATGCATAGCTAAGTATGTATGGCCAGTTAGCTACTTATACGCAAATTGTGTGTAATGTGGCTTTTAAAGGGTTGGCATTATAGTTCCCTAAGGCAGTACCAGATACAACTCTTAAGAAATTAGTTCACCAGCAAGGACTTGACATTTGGAAAATAGCTTTTTGGCACTCTGGATATTTTAGCATTAGCATTACCATAATTAATTACCGGTAAACTATGGTAAACTAACATTTCCTTGTGGTTTTAGCTGTAGCTGAAGGACTAACCCAGCGTGTTCAGGGCACCAGTGTGTTCCTGTTCGGATGGGCAGATTCACCTCTTCAGCGCGGGTTATCCCAGAGGAGGAAAGAGATTGGCTGGTTTAAGAAGAGTTTAGCCTTGAATGAAATCAGGCCTGATATGGGACCTGCTCCAGAAAAACAGTATGGACTCACAGGTAAGACACTATTGACAAAAGAAAGAGATGCTGTGGATAACGTTACACTGTCTATATGCACTAGTGTGTGATAACATGACAGTTATAATGGTTGTTGAATGCTACAACGACAACATGATTTAGTCAAAGATTTGAATGGTATAATACACAAGTACAAATACACATGGTCATCGCTCTTCTCGATCGTCTAGCAGGTCATGGCTACAAATTGTTCATTGATAACTATTATAATTTAGTAGCTTAATGTGAGAGCCTCCTTGATTTGATAACTCATGTCTGTGGTACGCTTAGGGAAAACAGAGGCGAACCACCAGTCTTGAACATGACCAAGGCTGACCTTCAGACGAACAATCATGCGTCACAATGGTAATGTGATGGTTCAGACATGGCGTGACAAACAAATAGTAAAAATGGACAAAATGTCATTGTATGGCACAAAGAAAAAGTCGCTAAAACAGAATGTATTGTGGGATACGATAGTGCCGTGAATGGAGTATATAAATTGGGCCAGAATATTGAGTATCTATGTGTGAGAAAGAAAATGTGTTGTCCACTTATCATATCTGTTTGAGGTTAGTTTGTTCAGCTCAAGCAAAAAAAACGGGGAAAATACAGCACTTTTTTGTCATTTATTGAAAGCTTTGTGAAGTCCTGGACTAGCCAAGAGCCTGTGATGCATGTTAGTCAAGGACAGTTGAGGACAGTAGAAATGTACCTCCACCTCCAAACACCCCGTGAGCCCCATATGACTGTGATCCACTGAGCAGGCTGAAAAACACCCAACCAGACGTTGCAGGGTATGTGAACGTATGGGATTGCATAAAGAGACCTCATACTACTGTGATATACATGTGCTATACACTTTACAACTCAAGGTTAGATTATGCCTAATTGAGTGGTTCTCAAACTGTGGTACGGGCACCACTTGTGGGTACGTTGGTTCTTTCTAGCAGAACTTGTTCCTGTTAAAATTTGAGTCATGCTGGTCAAGTTTTATTATTTTGGTGGTGGTGGTGTGAGACATTGAAAAATAAATGAGAGAAATTGAAAAGTGAATCAGGGCTGCCCCAGAGGCTAGAAAATGTAATAAAATGTGTATAAATGAAAAGTATAAAGTGCCTTTATCTGATTGTAAAGTATTTGGGTAAATACTATATTGATACATTCTTGAAAGTGACTTTTTCAAAAAATTTTCTCTTTGTGATATGGACATCTTTGTTGAAAAAAAAAACTGTTGATTAAAAAAGAATGGATTAATAGAATAAAATGTTTTTAACGGTACATTTTGGATTTTCTTTTGATACTTTAACTTTTTATGAAATCAACATATTCTGGGTTTGCAAAGAAAAAAGACTAACCCGCTGGAAGTGGCTGGCAACTAGTAAAGAATATGCTGGCAGTGAAAGAGATACGATTTCTTGTCCTGTTTTTTGGGTATTGATGTTTACAGTGTTGTGCTAATAAATATATGCCAGCCATTATAAGTAACCTCTGCCTATGGAGTGTCTATAACTTCCTTGTGTGGATGTGTGAATTAACTCATTATGACGTATTTTCAATCATTTTTTGGGGTGCACAGTGGCAGAGAGATTAGTGCTCCTGCCTGCCAGTAAGACAACATGTTGGGGTTAAATCCATAGGCCAGCTGGGTGGAGTCTGCGTGTCCTTCCATGTTACTGTGGGTTCTTCCCGTCTTCCTTCCACTGCCCAAAGACATGCTTGTGTTTCTGATATGTATCGCACAGTTCTGTAAAGGGAAAAGAGATGAAGTTATGTATTCTTTTGCAGGTGTTGGGGCCAGTCCATACGTCATGAACTGCAACGTCACCATCGACACTCAGGACATCGAACTCGGCCGTAGCATCGCCTCAGCTACCAGGGAGTCTACTGTGGGTGGCATCCCGGGGGTACAGGTCCTGGCTCTACCTCACGAGGGTGCTGTAGAGATCGCCTGTAACGTGGAGAGTGTCAAAGGAAAACCAGAGGGCAAAGAGTGGCCTTCTTTCAGCATTGGAGGGAAGATCTACTGTCACGCTCCAGCCTCGGTCATCACGGCGAGGGTCACAGAGCTGGCAGCAGAGCATGGGGTGGGCACTAAAGGGACATCGTTAGTGGGGTTCACCCCCCGAGAGTGCAGGGGCCTGGCCGAGCTGGCGCTGTCTCAAGGGATAGGGGAGTTTTGGAGAGAGCAGAGGAGGATTAGAATGTGAAGTCAATGAACCATAGAAGAAAAAGAACCACACATTGTCTAAGCATTTACATAAATATGTCAAAGGCCTAATTTTGTAATTATTTTTTTAAACTGTTATATACTATGAATAATGTTGTTTTCCTACAACTCAGGTACACACTTTCATCTTTGTGTCAGAGAATGGTTTGGTTTTCTCAGACTAAAAACATTAGTAAGCAGTTTTATCAATTAGAGAACTGTGTATTAATCTGTCAGTTAATATGATTATATATGCTATAATATTTCAATAAAATACTGTATATCCTTCTATGGCAGTCATTCTCAATTTGTCTGATTTATGTAATTAAAACAACAAACTAATACTCTTAACCTATCACCTTCAACCCCCTTTTGACCTTGAGTCTTTACAGTCACTGATCTCTAGCCTACAGTCGTTAATGCTCAGTAGTGTCTTGTGTTGTTATAACGATATGTTTTCACTGACCTAATTAACACCAAGCCTGTTTCGTTGCTCCAGTCTGTATCTCCAAGCTGGCAATGACCAAGTGGCTGAATATTTAAAAAGCGATCGTAAAAAATATATTCCATGGCTTGTTTTTTTACCATTTTACCCTCCTCTATCACAACATACTTGATCAATTTCAGTCATTTTTGTGGCTCATTTGTGCCGTGGCTCTTGAGTCATTTCCTGTTTAGTTCAAATGGGACTCTTATGTTTACTGATGTCTCTCCACTGATGAGCCTTTTCCCATAGCGTTCCTCCATCACCCATCTGTGTAGCTATTTTTATCACATCACATTTTGTGCTTGTTCAGCATCTTTTTGGACCCTGTTTTTAATAACCAACATGTCCAGATAAATGAAACCCAAAAATGTAACTCGCTACATAAGCCTGAGATGCACCGGATTAACCATTTGAAAACATGGTAAGTTTGGCCCGAGGATAGGTCACGCATTAACTAGGGCAAGATGAATCCACTCTTGTCTTGCATGAAGCACTATAAAGCATTGAATGGTATGGCAGCATATGGAAATGAATGAATCATTAGGTCATAATAAATGTGACACTATAATATATATAAGAACCACAAAGACAGGGTCACGTATCCATAAAAAGCTTAAGTTTCATTTAAAATCTTGTGTAGAAGAAATGACCAAATCTGGTGGCAGTAAAGCACCTAATCTGCTCACAGCGTGTGGGCGCTAATCGAAGGAGAGTGACTCACCAAATCCTCCAATGAGATCCTGCCTGGCTTTGAGTTTAATACTACAATTTGATATGCCTTCACTGTCATTATGTTTATCTAGGTCTATTCTGGGAAAATCATACACTATTGGTGGTTTAGGTTACGTTTAACAGTAATCGATGTATATAAATGTTTCCCAACTGGTGGATGAGGGCCCTTAAGTGAGTACATGTGCTGAAAACATCGGGGGAGAACACCACAGAAGATTTAGTCTGGAAAATTCTCGACAAACAAAGATAATGCTTATCTTAATTTTAATGTAATTGAATAGGCCTACATCAAGGCACTACAAGTTCGGCCTATTTAAAAATAATAATAATAATAATAATATTCATTTACCACAAACCAATTTAGTTCAATGTTAAGTGTTTAAAATCAGTCAGTAACATTATCTCTCTGCTTCGGTTTTTAATGTCACGAACATTACATCGGTCGTCGTGTAAAGGCCTGCTCTCCGTCACATGCTGTGCAATTTACGCCACTGTTCAACAACACGCTTCTTTGTATAGACTGTTACTGCCTTCCCTTTTTGTACGTCATCCAGCTGAGATACTTAGTCACACACGGGCAAAGCAGCCATGCAGTTTAGCTTTTTATATTTCTACATGCATCCCACACACACACACACACACACGCACACACGCGCACACACACACACACACACACACACACTTATGGTCTTATACGCTTGGCTGTCTTCCTCTCCTTTTCAGCACAGAGACACATGCATTTACTCCACACTTGCGTAGACTGAGCCTGCCAGGGTTGGGAACATCAAGGCCTAATCTAGGTCACAGCATAAACCCAGAGGTATATGCTATGCTCTTCACACACACACACACACACACACACACGCACACACACACACACACACACTTCCAGATTTATAAATTTGCAAGCTCAAGCTCATGTCCTGCATGTAAAATCCATTTGGAAGCTGCCGATTCTGCCCCGCTAAGCTGATGTTGAAAAGTGTCAGCGAATAAGTGAATTTATTATATTTTTCTTTCCGCTTTTGAGATTTCAGTTTTTGTCAGAAGGCCATCGTTGCTTTAATTAGTTGTCCCTGGATGTTTTGACATAGCCTTGGCATCGCTAGTGAACATCCAATTATTTTGCATCAGATCTATTTTTTAGTCTAAGCTGCTTGAATTTTGGACACAGAGCTGTCGTTGTTTGGAGGTTAGACATATTTTCTTCTCTATATTATTTCCGTATAGCAATTTGAGCAAAACAAGTGAGTCTAGTTTGCAATTTCACAGCTATTCAATTTGACATGAATGTAGGCGTGTTTAGGTCATTCATTGTATAGACTTGTATCCTTTTGCCTTCATTAGATAATTGTATGCACACTCAACATTGAGAAAAGCAGACAATAAACTTTATATTTAAATCAATACTTTTTACATTGCCCTCCTAACTGTATGTGATCCATATGATCCCAAATCACTGTGGTGCTAAGAAATGGACCATAGTTTGACCAAAACATTGAGATGTTTCTTCATGTACTTTGGATTCCCCCATCAGCCTATATAACATCAATCCTGGTTCACCCTGGAGATGGGTCCTTCTTCCTGCTCCTGGCATATTTCTCTAGTGGGTTCTATGATGGCCTCTACAGCAAAATCAAATGACAGTTTGTGGCTTACCACTGTAACCATAGTTGTCGAGTTTTTGAGTGGTGTGGTTATAAGGTAAGTCTCAAATTTGATGTTGCTGTATTACTCAACACCTACTACTACTATTGGTCAAAGTGGTAATCAATGTTAGGGAACCTTACACTGTGTACATTGGGCACAGGGCTGGCCAGACCTCAGTGATCTAACTGGGCCTGACAGCGTATCATCCGAGCCACGACCACGCGTCACCGGCACTGAAATAGAGGAGCTTATTCCTTTACAGCAGTTTTCAAGCTTCTATAAATACTCCAAGCCTCTCTCTTGTTCTCGCTACATCCTTTTCTTCCTCCCCCCATCATCTCTATTTGTACTTCTTCATCCTTTGGTTTGCTGTCACATAATGTAGAGCGATGTGCCTTTTATTCAAACAAGAATCAGTGTTAAGCTCCCGACAGCACACTTTGTATTGGGTCCTATAGTCATTTCATTGTATTTTGTGTCACATTGCATCCTGTTGTGTATGTGTTTTATTTCTTAGACTGGTGCAAAATGGCTGATGAACTGTGGGTGTTAATCTTGAGGAGGAAAGTTCACCAGAAAAGAGGCTAATGAATGTATCACAGAAATACTAGTTACTGAAGAAGACGATGATGTGACTCACAGACAAGCTCTTCCCAATATATGACTGAATGCAACATAATTATTGGTCAGTGGAGTCTGCTAGTCTTCCCGGTGTTATCATGTAGTCTCTCTAGAGATTATCTGACTTCCACCAACTGTGTGTCAATGTGGGTCTGTGACTAACCCATTTATTTGACCTTTATTTACCAGGAAAGTCCCACTGACATTAACCATATTTTGACAAGTGAGTCATGGCTCCTATGGGAAGCCTATTGCATTATAATTTTTTTTAAGTGTGCAGTGGAAACCAATGCTGGAACAGAGAGAACATCCTCAAAGAATGGCAGGACTCAAACTACTGCATCACAATGCTGACATTGCTTATAAATAGCCTACTCTTGCTGATATGCTAAGTCTTGTTGGCATCGGTTTCTTGTTTACCCAATGAATTACTTTCTAAAGGCCTATAAGATCATTTAAAAGTCAGTCAATATTCAAAACATGGTTAATCTTACACTAGTGACTGAATAATGCATACCGGTACCGGCCGATACGATATTTTCACAAATCCTTATCGTCCCGCCCTCATTCACGAATACCCTGAAAAATGCATCGCTCAGTCCTCTCTAACCTCTCGCTCGGTGTACTATGGGAAGTGTATAGGACGGAGCGTGCCACCTACGAAGTCAGCAGCAGCAGCAACAGCAGCGCCCAACCCCCACCCATTGAACACATGTTTAACATCCTTTGGGCACAGGCAGCGCGGAGACACAGCTGAGAGTGCGCGAGAGCGAGCATCCAAGTGGAAATATGGGCGAAGACAGAAATAGAGCCATAAACCAGTGAATTGGGAACGGATAAGCGGCGGAAGAGCGGGCGGGAGGCGACAGCGAGCCCTGTTGGTGACATTCGATGTACTGCGCGCACAGGTGATAATCTCTAGAAGCATCTTTAACCTTTATGTGTCGCGGTATGGATTTGCTCTCGTTGGACTTGGCCACATCTGGATGGTGAGGATGCCCCCGTGTGTGCTGTGGATGCTGATGGGATAGCTACATGTCGGCCCGTGTAGCATATAGGTAACAGCGGCTACCTCCTTTGCGTTTAGGATGGCTCTTGTGGCAATGACCCAGATGGTGGAGCGCTTTCTCGACGGGGGGCTGTTTGTGAATGCGGTGCGCTGAAGTCAATGGGACGCTCGTCTCCTACGCCGCTCACATCTGGATAGCGACTGCTGCACGGCTCTGCAACCAAGGAGGTAAGGATGCGAAATGGAACGACATGGAGCGGTTGTAAATGGATGCTCCTATTGTGTCTTGAGATTAAACATAGCACATCCATTGGAAAGTCATTGCTAAAATGAATTTGTTGCTTCACGGATGGCAATAGCAATAGCTGTGAGGATAAACTGCCATATTGTATGTACCACACAGAAGCCCCTATGTATAATGCATGAGATAGAAAAATCAACAAGTCACTGCTTTCCTCTCAAGTGCCAATGGAAGTAGGCGAGGATGGCACACATAGACCCGGGTAAATAATACATGACTGTCCTTTTTCTTTCTGAACCTCTTGCATGATGCATCCTCGGTGTAGTGTACTAGGTGTGCGTGCTGCCTCTGCTGCTGTAGTGGCTAAATAAGTGCTCTCCAGCTAGACCCCTCTGGTCAACTAAGTGGTTCAGCTAAGGTCAGCCAAGTTTAGGTCCGATTATTTCACATTAAATATTGTCACGCTGCCAAAAGACAAAAGACTGACCATTATTATGTTGTCAACCACAATATAGAAAGCTATAGCAAAGCTCCAGGCCCCAGGGAATTTGACCAGTGACCAAACACAGGTCATCAGGTTCACTGTCCAATTTTTTGTGTCCACACAGTAAAGATTGTGATTATAACAGCTTAGTATTCATTTCAGTGAGGGCTAAATTATGGGTCATATTACATTTCAAGATCTAAAATGACTCAATAAAATATTTATGACACATTCAAGCTGAGTTTAGGATGTGCTGTGCTGTTAAGTGGTGCAATGGTGGCGTATAGTGTAATTTATTTTTTTATAGTGAATGAACGATTGCATATTGATGTTTTAATTCACTCCTTAATGCTTTTTCTATTTGCACATGTCACATTTTAAAATATTTTTATGCGTCCTTGTCTGGGCTTGATATATTCACACAACAAATAGCTAATAAGCACACCAATGCAGAGGTAGTCACAGTTACTTCACAAACCTCACATTTGAAGGTAATAGTGAAATAGCTTGATTTATGTTGTGCTGCCTGTAGTAGTGAGAGTCCGGTGCTAACGCTAGTTGAGACATTCATTCAGCTGACTTAATGTAAGCCACGATCAATAATACCACATAGGCTAATGTCAAGGGTAATTGTGGTTAGCTGGTGACAATCTTTGCATGTGCTACGGTAAGTTCTCCCCCGGGACACTTTAGCTTCCTGTGTGCAAAGACATTAACGTATAGGTCAATTGGTGACTATGAATTACCCTGAGTCAGGATAGCTTTCATTGTAATGTGAGTTTATCTTCAACACCACGCCATCCCCGAATATACTTGCCTAATAAAACGTCACATGGATGCTTTGGTCAACATTTAAACCGAACGGCAGTTCATTTTGCTTTTCTCGCTTCTAGGCATTGCTGAATAGTCACTTTTACCATTAGATACATTAATTCAGTATTGACAAAAATTGACTAAAAGACCAATCAATAGAAATGTAATGTAGTCTATGTAGAAGTTAATAAGGAATAATTTTACATAAACAGTTTTTCTGTGACTATACAATTAACTGTCTGTTTGGGACTAGCAGTAGAAAAAAAATTCTATATTTATATTGTATATTGTCTAAGGGTGTGTAATATGGCAAAAGAGTCAATAATAATATAATAATAATAAATAATACTCTGGGAACATTGTTGAATCAGGCTCTGCTCTTATATATTATTATACTTATGTCAGTGTTTTGAAGTATTATGAAGAATATTGGATTGGATGTTGTACAGTGAATTTGTAGTTACTAAAAATAAAATATAAAATTGGCTTAACGAAAAACATATTATATTTTTTATAGTTTTATCACCCACCTCTAATGAAATTGTTTGGTTGGCAACAGCTGCATAACAACTTCATAAATCTTCATCTCCGTTACACCAACAACCACCGTCAATTGCCTCATTCAAGACAAGAAGGCATCATCTAAACACGGGCTGACCTGAATGCAGAGTAGCCCTATATGCAGGAGTGCATGTACAGTACAGTGGCTGTGGGGAAAGACCATTGTCTGCTGATGCATTGAAGCAGACAGTGTAATGCATTTGATCAGGACGTTAGAGGAGGCCATTGTGCAGCCGTATATAACGGGGTCAGCTGTAGCCTAAAGGTTAAAGGAAGGTTTGGACAGGCTGGGAATACTGGTTCAGGAGAAAGTGTAAGGAGTGAGTTGGGGCTTTTCACTACAGAGAGCAAAAATGTGTACTACTAACTAGCTTTGGAGCGGTGATATGGCAGCTTTTAAATGTTTTATTCAACATTTAATATTCTCGCTTATTTCCATTAGGGTTTATGGATGACAGGGGCCTACACAAGCAGCTATGGGCTGACACAGACTGACAAACCTTTCAATCTTACATTTAACACAGATTTAGAGTCACCATTTCTCCTAACACATGCAAATCTGGACGGTGGGAGGAACTTGAAGCATCAATCTTGAAGTACTGTTCAAATAAATGCCTTCATGTAATCATTTTTGACAGAAATATAAACTGGCAAACTGTGGAGATCAAGTGGATGTGCGTTTATTTATACTGAAGTGTTTTCAGTAAATCCTTTTCACAAGACAAAGCTGACATGAAAAGATTCTTGCCTCTCAGTAAGAGGCTGTAAGTTCAATCTGTATAGGCCAGCTGACAACAATATCCTTCAGTGGAGTCTGCATGTCCTCCCTGTGTTACTGTGGGCTCATTTTGGCTATATTGCACTGTCCAATAACATGCATGTGTCAGGAGCTATGATAAATTTAATGTGTCCCTATAAGGAATGCGAGATTGAATTGCTGCCTCTGTCTGTGTCAACCCTGCGACTAGCTGTCCAATCTCGAGGGTGTACAATTCTAAACTACAATAACTAGGCCTCATAAAGCTCCAGATTTGCTATATCTACCCTATTTGATATACATTTTGCATGCTGTTTTATTCAATTCATATGTCTACACACTCCACATCAACCCCTGCATCATCTCACTTTGGTATACCTACATAATTAAGTTCTGCCAATGTCAATGCAAAGAACTGCAAATGATATTTTGCCGCTACAGGCTAATTAAATTGTTGACACTAGGATGCTGTGAAAAGTGCACACTGCTCGTCTGAATCATCCTCTGAGTAAATATAACGTGAAGTGAGACAAATCAGTAATAAATAGCTCATCAAACATTGAGCCTGGCGTCATGCAAAAAAACGCTGAAGTGGAGCGAGATCAGAGGTGCACAAGACAGAATTGTATCAGCCCGTTAAAACCTTCACAAAACATCAAGGACACATGAAAAATAGCTTTGTGCTAAAAATAACCACCAAACCAAGGTCTATTTGGGGAATGAAAGCAGAAAGAGATGCATAAAATCTCCATGTTTATAAGATGAACTGGAAACATTGATACTGCAGCAGTGAATAAAATGAGAGAGAGGTGAGCGGGGTTAAGACTTATGCATATCCTCTAGGTCAAAGGTCGAAGGGATAGTCCCGTATTTTGGTATTGTAAAAGCCAGCACGCTCCCAGAAGCAGACACACGAACAATGACAACAACTGAAATGAGGCTATTAATAAAATAATAAGCTACTGACAATTAATACAAACCCTGAATTTATCATGGTTCAGTACAAGCTTCTCAGTGTGCCTGCCTGAACCAAAACATGGGCTAGGTAGAATACTAAAATGATATAGGGTGGGATGGGTTTGTCTCTGTATCTGCTTCTGGAAGTACAGGGAATAAGTGACAATGAGCTATAATTGTGATGGCTTAATTAATTAGCATGTGCTTGCCGCAGTAGAATAAAGTCCATGTATTTTATCTTAATGAAGAATATCACACATCACTAGATGCAGTATGAGTATAAAAATAAAAACTGATGCAACCACAGAGATCACATTTGTACAAGGTGTGACGTGTATCAAGACATCTACTGCAAATAAATTATTTGACATATTATATAAACGTTTGACACAATCTTTTTAAACCACTGTAATTATAATAATATCAGTTATCAGTCATAAACCTTCCTTGTCCATTACAGAGACCACCATCATGTGGCTGTGATACATTTTCGTTCTTGCTATATACAAGCTTTGCAATATAATCTTCTTTAATCTGTATAGTAACCATATGCTTTTATATGCAGCAATCATTCACCTAGAAAATAGCCTTTGCATGAAGCAGTCCTAGAAATGCCCCAGTTATGGCCAGTACTGTTTCTGTTTGCCCTTGTGATATGTCCATGTTATGTGAATCATCTCATGCCCCAAAATTAGTTGACAGCACTGCACAGGGGCCCAACCCCCCACATGAGCACCAGCCAAAACACTAAACAAAGCTGCATCAAATTCACTGCAACAAACAGCACAAAATGAGGCCATGGACAGAAATGTTATGATCTTCAATTGTGGGCTGGCGTTTAAATTTTTCCTTTGTTTTTGATGTGATATATGAACTCATTTAGGCATAATAATTGCATATACTACAAAGCTGTATTGCTATTTGGTATGGATGTCCTGTGGTGAAGTCACAGTAATCCTTTTATGAGTCATTGACATTGTCTTTTCAAATGTAAATGGGGTTTCTTATATTTCACTTAGAACATCAAAGGATTCTTAGTAAGCGCCTGAATGGGTTATCATCCATGGCTTGCGTGCTTGGGGCATTTCGTAACATGAAAATCCAAGTAACATTTGCAATGTAATGTTTAAGATCAGTGAAAAACTGTACTGTATGAATCAAGGTTTTACTAGCAATCATTTATAAAGATATGTCTAGCCTGTGTCTTGATTTGGCCAATCCTGCAGTAAAAGGGATCTTTTACTCAACTGTGAATATATGGTCCCAAAAAACTATACTGAGATTATGTATTTGTAGTTATACTAAACCATGTATCAAACTATGTACCTCACAAACTGTTATATATGTCATATTAGTTAAAATACCAAAAATCACATTCAATTCGTTCTACACACGATACAGTGCAAAACATCAACAAAAATCACAATATAGACTGTTTAACTCAAAAGTACTTTTTTAGTTAGCCGTTTAGTTTTACGCAGCATGAATAAAGATTATTTGAATTTTCAAATTTAATTAAACTGCTGCCAAGAGACAACCGTGAATTCATAATTATTGCTCGGGTTTTCTCAAAAAGACAGAAAGAAAGAGGTTCCAATTTAAACGTTGTTAAATAGAAGGTAATCACCCTCTTTTTTCAGCTGCCATTTTGTGTGAAACAAATGTACATTGTGCATTTCAATTGTGAGTTAGCCCCCAGAAATCTCATCACAGATTTGTCATTTCTACTGAATCGTGTTTCTGACCAATAGTGTGGTCAATGGCCACATATATATTATGATGATGAAAAATGTACGGTCTGGTAGTACACAGGCCCTGTATAGTAGTATTTTACATAGTTGAGTATTGGTTTACTTTGGGTCCAAGTTAGTTTGGCATTGGTACAGTGGATCTGGCTTAGGTCAAGGCTAATTTTTGTCAAATAAAATGGTACTTAAATATCTTTGGTGGTAATTGTTGTGAAGATATTGAGAGCTGCTAAACTAGAAGATGAGTCCAAGACATTGCCTTGATGGAGGTTTGTGCTTTCTGTGTCTTAAACCACTTTCTTTGTGCCTCATTCCCTGGAAAAGCCGTTGCAGCAGGCGGATGTGATTTGGAGAAGTATGTGATCATTAAAAACCCAAGAGGCAAACTCCACATTTTACACCAACATGAACCGCTGCTGCTGCGTGATAATAACCGTTTAAACCTCCTCCCACCCAAAAGGAAGACATGTAATTACACTATTTACACTGGGCCGCTTTCTTCTCTCTGAGTAAACACGCACTCACTCACTGTATGTAATGTGAATGTGCCTCAAAAAAGCACAATAAGTCGTTTGTATAGAAAGCTATTAGTTATAATGATATGGTACACTGTAAAAAAAGAAAGAAAAGAAAAGTAAGTTAAAGTTGCACTACCTGATTTTAAAGCTCATGTATACTTCCATTTCATACGTCAATATAGCCGTGTGTAAATGTTTTAACATCAGAGCATTTACACCATGCGTTTTGATGCACACATGGCAGTTGTTTCAGTACATTTTCAGAAAACAGGCCTTCCCTCCTCCTCTCCTTCCCTCTTCCTCTCCTTCCCTCTTCCTCTCCTTCACTCTTCCTCTCCTTCCTCTCCCTCCTCCTCTCCTTCCCTCTTCCTCCTCCCCTTCCCTCTTCATCCTCCCTTTCCCTCTTCCTCCTCCCCTTCCCTCTTCCTCTCCTTCCTCTACTTCCTCTCCTTCCTCCTCTTCCTCCTCTCCTTCCCTCTTCCTCCTCTCCTTCCCTCTTCCTCCTCTTCCTCCTCTTCCTCCTCTCCTTTCCTTCTTCCTTCTCTTCTTCCTTCCCTTCTTCCTTCCCTTCTTCTTTCCCTGTTAATATAGTTGTGAATAAGCTAAAACTTCTTACATTATTCCTGATAGATTATAATTCTTGTAAAATAAAGGATGTACCAACCAATCAGAGCCCTCTTGTCCTGTGGAAGCATGTGATTGGTTAAAAAAAGTTTCCCTGCCCTCAAAAACCCTCTTTAATACAGCCTACAGACGGCCTTGAAGTCTATTTTTTTCTCAAATGACCCAAGCTCATGATCGGGTGATAAGTCCCCATGTCACTCCCTGCTCCTGACCGTTTGTGAGAGAAAGCCTGTGCAGTCAGTTACCTTAACTTTTACAGAACATATAGTTTATGTTGCTGTAAGGGTCGGCTATTCCAGCATGTACTGTAAAACCCAGATTTTTAGATAACAAACAAAACTGTCCAAACCTGTCAATCATAACAGATAACTTGATATGTTTTGGGTGAGTGGAGCTTTGGTATGAATAACTGCTCTGATATGTCTGTCAACTATGCTAAGCTACTATGCTATAGGCTATTTAATCTGAATAGTGTTCATAAGTATATAAAAGCTAATCTTAATTTGTAGACACCTTTAAATAAATACAAAGCTAGACGAATTGGATTTCTAGAAGTTTCTAGTGTATTGTAATAGCTTGTTTGGACTCATGCCCAAGTGTATTTAGTGCTAAAAGAAGGTCTGGTGGTAAAGGTGTAATTATATGAAGACTGGTGAGACCACGTTGTGATAAACAGATTTTTGCAGCATATGGAGACACTTTACTGTGAGGTTTAAGTACTAGGCCTATAAGACAAGTGACTTCATGAGCATCTATGTTTTATGGCAGTTTTAATGTGTGCATTGTGTGGAATTGAGTTGTTTAGTCGTCCCCTCTAGTGGTTTGACAAAAAACAAGTGTAACTGGACACTGCATCGAGGATGTTATTGTTTCACAGACCTTCACTAATGTAACTCAGATCAAAAGATTTTATGGGATCAAGAGGGTTTGAGACTCAAACGCAAAAGTCCAAGCACAAAGTCATGCAGAGGTTAATGTTTGCTAAAGAGGCGGACTGCAATATTGTGTAATTAGGATTAGATAAAATGATATACTCAAAGTTTCCATCCAATTACTGTACATACTTGGATTGGACAAACAAGCTCAGTGGAAATGTCAAGAAGACTAATATGTCTGAGACCCAGACAGCATCAGATTAAATGAGTTCAAGACCAGACGAAGACCTTTGCAAGTCTCTTTTATTACAACATCAAAGTTATGCATTACTATTTATTCTTCCTCTCAATAGTAGAGTACTGTTTGTCATTTTGTAGGCTTGCATGGGCTTGTGTGACATGGAAATTGAGTATTTTATTTAAGGTTTACTCTGGTGTGATGACTTGAAGGATGCAGGCTCCATTTACTGATGTGAAGAACCATGGATTTATCTTAACATGTTAGCATCTGTCTCCGGACCAAAAACACAGCCACTGATCGATGATACTTTACACTTGTATGATATTAATGCAGGAACAGAGGAAAGGAACATTACATAATTCAAAAATACAAAAAGATGGCACTTTTACTTCCATATAACTCAAAAGAGAAGCGGATGTGGTTCATTAGCCTGTATTGTTTATGAAGCTCACTTAAACATTATTATTATTAGAAATTATATGGTGCCTAGACCGTTTTACTTGATTGTCTAATTGTGAAGTAAATGCTGGGATATTTTTATCTTTATATCTCTCATTTATTCACTATCAATCCTCTTAAACACCTGAATCTGGGCTTTGTTGCAGACGTGAGTAGTAATTAGTTACTTTTAGTTACATTTTCCAGAGTAACTTTTTCAATAAATTGTACCTCTAAGAGTAATTTTAATGTGCCGTCATTTTAACTTTTACTTGAGTAATATTATTTTGAAGTAACAGTACTCTTACTTGATGTAAGAGTACTTTTACCCACCTCTGTGTGTTATCAAGGTATAGTTTTATGTTGTGAATAATTTAGATATTTTGGAAATGTTGTTTTTTGTGCCTTTATTTTTTCAAATTGCATTTTTCTGGTCTTTTTTAGTTAACTCTTGAAATACAGGAATTACATTTACATTATTATTTTACGTTCAAACAATTACTCAGTTTGTAACTATTCTGAAGTAACTATTCTCTTACTTGAGTAAAATGATTGGCTACTCTACCCACCTCTGCTTTATTGTGTGTTACTGTTGTTTCAAACATTGTTGCCCACTGTCAGTTATGTAAATGTCCCATTAGGTTTTCTACACAGACTGTGATGATCATGTGTAGTGTTCAGAGGCAGATGTGAAACAGGACTCTTGTGACGCTCACCACAGCTGCTCTTTATTGACAGGGTGAAATAAAATAATTGTAAATCACCTCCAAAACAAGCTTAGCATTTGTTGGTCTTATTTTATACTCTTTTATATTGAGCTATATTCACTTTTTTTTTTACTTTATAGGAACCATGTCCTTATAGTAGTAGTTGCATGTGTGGGAATGAATTGGTCTGTCTAAATTTGTCATGATAAATGAATGTGAATAAGTTAAAGGTTTCTGCATGTGCATGTCTCTGTGTCAGCCCTGCTAGTTGTTAGGATAAGCTTCAATCATCAGCATTCCACTACCGTATAGATGAGAGAAGTTGAATGAATATGTCACTGTGCCTTCATTATTATTATTATTAACTTCCATCTATATAGCGCTTTTCAAGACACTGTACTATTCATTCACTCTACAGTCACACCTGATGGTGGTACAGCTGCCCTGGGGCACACTGACGGAAGCGTGGCTGCCAGTTTGCGCCTACGGCCCCTCCGACCACCACCAAACACCAATCACACAACGACATTCATTCATAGGCAATGTGGGTTAAGTGTCTTGCCCAGGGACACAACGGCAGTATGCAGTCGGACAGGGGCTCAAACCACCACCCCTCTGGTTGAAGGGCGAGTGCCTACCCACTGCGCCGCTGAATTTGTATTAGGCCACAACTGTATGCGTTGTCATTTTATATGGTAGAAAGACTGTTTTTGACTTGACTCCAGTCACAGTTCTAAAGCTGAGTCTTATTTATTTTCTCAATGCTCTTTATGTGGATTTTGTAATGGATGCATTATTGAAGCAACAGAGGCAGACACTGCACATGAACAAGTGTGTGGTCTCTGCTTGTAACTCATTGTTCACTGTATAATTAAGTGGGTTGTACTTTTAGTGGAATGACACAGAATACATTGCAACTGTTCAGAAGCCCATTGAAGTATGGTTGACCAGTTGAGTATATAAGGAAAGTTCACTGTAGGTCAGCTAACTAAATCTTGTTTACATAGGATAAAAAAATATAACTTAATGTAAGGTCGCAGTCTATTTGACATAACTTGTGGAGCTGTTTATAGGCCACAGTTTTTCTCACTTTTATTCTGACATTGTTCCTGTTAATTTTTTATACTCTGGCTTTTATGGCATATGCATTTCACAATTAATTAGCACAATATGTAAATAAGTCCAAACTTTATCTACCTCCCATGACCCACTTTTGGTTCTTCTTCATCTGATCTTAGCTGAAAAATGTTGGAATATTTACTGGTGTGTTTCAGGCATTTCCCCCCTTGCTGCCTAAAGTAGCAATGATAGACTCCCAAACGAAGCAAGTGGAAGAATATGAATAATATACATAAATGGTTTGCCTCCATAGATGATGAAATGATGAAATGTTTTTATAACACATACCTTAGTGTTATGTGATATTGAAAACTCATATATGACTCACTCAGTCTGCTGGAGCTCTGACTCATCTGCTCTCACTGGTGACTCACAAAAGAGAAAAACAAAATGTTGAATTATAAAACACACAAAAAAGAAGGAAAACATAGAAATAGCTCCATCTGCTGGACAAACTCAGAATTACAGATATGTTTGCAGTATACTAAGGCTTTCCATATGGACCTATTGGCCAGGTTTTTAACATAGATACACTGGATTTTTTAACAAAGATACACTGCAAATGTAAGAGTGCAAGTGAACTTTATTGAAATAAATCCATTATAATTACAAATTATTTGCATAGGCTAATATTGTGACATTGACTACCCATAAAATACTGTGCAGTCAATTAACTAAGTAAAATCTGCATTTTATTGAATTCATTTTTACCATTACATAAAGCCTTTGGAAATTCAACCTTTGTTCTTAGTTTGTTTATTATTTGTATTGTAGGCTGGATGAGACTATAGAGTGAACGCTCTGTGAGACGCTCTAAACGCCGCTAGATGGCAGTGCTGACTTTAGGTTTCTTTATGAGCGCCTCAGTTGTACGTTTTTTGTGACGGGCTGATCCATCTGAAACAGTTATATACATCTACCAGTGTACCAGTGTCTACCATCTACTTTTTAAAAACATTTGTTTAATTTGCTTCAGTTGTAGGCTTTACTCGATAAGAACCTGCACTGTGCACTGTGGTGAACCTATATCATGTAGTGCCTGTTTCTCTGAGAAGTGTATCCTTTTGTGAGTGTATTAATCTGGACGTCCAGTTCACTTTGACAGTTTCCTGAGGCTGTTTAAATGTCACTAAACTCAGCAGCAACATACAGTCCACTACGGTCTACCACAGTCCACCACAGTCCACCACAGTCCAGTAGTCTACTACAGCCTACTACAGTCCACTACAGTCTACTACAGTCCACTACAGTCTACTACAGCCTACTACAGTCCACTACAGCCTACTACAGTCCACTACAGTCTACTACAGCCTACTACAGTCCACTACAGTCCACCACAGTTCACCACAGTCCAGTAGTCTACTACAGTCCACTAATGTCCACTACAGTCTATTACAACCCACTACAGTCCACTACAGTCGACTACAGTCTACTACAGTCTACTACAGTCTACTACAGTCTACTACAGTCTACTACAGTCTACCACAGTCCACTACAGTCTACTACAGTCCACTACAGTCTACT
>JAVQKC010024036.1:0-69626 GCA_036025475.1 Philypnodon macrostomus | reverse complement strand
AATATTTCTAAAATTTTTTAACTTTTATATTTCTCAGATGTAAATCATATATATATATATATATATATATATATATATATATATATATATATATTAACGTTCAGACCATTGTACATGTCCATTAAGGTCTGAGTCACATATAATGATCAACAGTGTATTACACTTCCATTATGAGTAACAGAGGAATGTGTGGACTTCATTTTGCCCCTATTGTGTCCCCCCGCTTCCTCTGTCCACACGTCACTGTTGTAATTGGCCGAGCTCAGACAAATACAGTGTGACAGCTAAAAGCAGCAGACAAGTTGGGACATTATGCTAATTATGAGATGTCATTACATCTTTAAGGGAATCGCTGGTGTGCTCCGAGCGAAGGGTGGAGGATGGATGTCGGCAAAAGCTCTATCTATTAGACGGACTCCCACCCCCCACACCCCTCCCTCTTTAACATCTCACCCCTGACACCAGCACCCTAAAGCCCTGTAATTGTCTGTTCTGACCCACTTAAGGCAAACACACAATTGCCATGGAGGCTCACCACATCATGTTCCACAGGTAATGGCAGAGAAACAGGGATAGGGAGCATGCATATATCAACGGTTTAGTTTAGTCGAATGATGGTGTAAAGCTGCTTTGTTTAGAGCTTTAGAACAAAATATACTCAGTGCCCGCTTGTTAGGTAGACCTTACGCTGACTGGATAGAGTATCTTTTTTAATATTCCCTGTAAACGTGTGACATGGTGTGACATAGAACCAAAAAACATTCCACATTCACATATTTTTTTATCCAATTTGATTTGACTATAAGCTATGACCGCAAGAGCGCTTTCAATCTTTCAAATCGAGATAATCTGTGAGATACCATGCTGTTTATAAATGGTCAAATTACTGTAATGTATAAGAAAGGAGGATGAAACTAATTGTGTAAAATGATATCTGTCCACAAAATGCCCTAAATACCCTGGCACACACTCATGTTCATTCTTATTCACACAACAGCCATAGAGCATTCATCTCTCACTAATCTAACCACAGGGATCCCTCACAGTTGTGTTCCCTAATAGCAGGAGCTGTCAATATGGACAAGGTTAGTGAACCCAGGGCCATAACAAGCCAGACCACCCACTCCCAGCACACCACAATTCACACTGCATGCATCCATTCACGCAACACACATAGCATTTCACCTGCACTGAGAGGAGTTAGTCACATGCAAAAAGAATATTAGTGAGATTTTTATCAGGATAACATAACATTTAGCTGTTCATTTGTCCTGATTTAATCCTGGTTTAGACCCTGCTTTACACCTTTGGATGTAATTTGGACATGGTTTAGTTCTATTCGGGGACATATCTCTTGTCTTATTATCTTATTGTTTAGAGCCCGAGTTTATTCCTTGTTTAGACCTGGTTTGGTCCTGCTTTAGTCCCAGTTAAGACCTAGTTTATATAGTTTAGCACTGGTTTAGTCCTGAATTCAACCCCTGTTTAGACTTATTTTATTACTATAGATTTTACGGGGCCTGGAACCACCATATAATATTCCTAAAAACGCCCCTGCTATAGTCTCTTGTTAATTGAATTTTATCTGACATCGGGTCCCACTGTGGCATAAGGCACGACATGGCAAACAATTAACCTTTCATTCTCAGAGCTGTTGTACTGTATTGACATGCTTCTATCAGGGGACTTGTATTGATGAAGTTAATCTGGGGGAGAAATCTCAACGTATAGATGACGCCCATGTCTGTCAACACGTTTTCACCGCCTTATCATTGAGATTAAATTGCAACAAAATGGAAAAAGTCAAACGAAAGCGGAATTATCGAGGCAATAATAGGATTATTGTTGTGTTGTTTGTTTGTTATGGATGGCGGATTAAAAAGAAAACGCGGGGTTAAATGCGGGGAAGATTAGCACGAATAGCTGTGTGGTTATCACCCTGCCGTTTCATAAAATTAGCAAACGCAACAGACTGAGAGGTAATTTGCATGAGGAGATAAGGCTGGCATTGTTGTATGAGTGTTGCTGCTAATTAGAGGTTGTGTGAATACTGTTATGATGAATTAAACCCTTCATCATTAACACTGGGAGAAAAAAAGTGCACAAATGATTGGACGGAAGAGAAGGGAAACTGGAGTATTTACAGGGTGTCAAGTTGAGTGACACAACCGCCCCCCAAAAACTCATCCAGGGAGGGGCCGTGTTCTAGCTTTTAAGCATTATGAAAGCGGGTAAAGCCGCAGATTGAAATATTATGGGGTTTAATAGGACTTTAGGGGTATGACATGCTTTTGGGGGGATGTTAAGACTGTTTCGTGTGTATATGAAAGTACACTGTATGTTCATTCATCATTTGCTTACACTATTGTGGTTGCAGGTGACTGGAGGAATTTCTAACCACTATGGGCCTTAGGCGGGGTACAGCCAGGACATTTTCATTCACTTTGGTCAATGTAGTGTCTCCAATTCACTTGCATGTTTTTGGACAGTACAAGGAGGCCCAGAGTACCCGAAGAGAACCACTGCTAAAATGAGGAGGACACGCAGGCCCCACCCAGAAACACTGAAGCCGCTAACTGTGGTCCTTAGATGCAGTATACCTTGGGCAGTGGACAGTCAGCAGTCCTGGCACACAGACAGTAATTAAGAGAGTACCCTGAGTGAAACCCCAGCAACACAGGGAGGACATGCAGACTCCACCAACAGATATTGTGTCAGCCAGCGCTACTGTATGCGCATTTGCATTATCTAAAGTGGTTAATTAAATACCGAGAGTGGAATTGTCATTTTGTTTTTAATTATGTGCCATAAATGAGGAGTGCAGTCAGCTCTATCTCACCCTTTCTCAGATGTACTCATTCTATGAACCGGTCCTTCAAAAATATCAGTGGAATAAAAACTCATGTTGAAAGTTATGCAATCTGATGATAGTAGTGAGCAGTGGTGGTGGGAAGGGGGCGAGCTGGGACAGTAGCGGGTGGGGTGGGGTGGAGGGGGGGGGGGGGATAAAAAGAGAGACGGTGCTAATTAAAGTCAGCTCTCTGTCAGTTCTGGTGGATAAACACTTCAAGAAGCTTTGCAGATAGACGAGAGATGCCTTTGTGTCAGGGAATTCTCTCTTACGTGGAGACGCACTTCACAAAGGGTGACAATCCCGGGAGAAAACGTCTGATAAGGACCTTGTCTACGTTTTTACAAAAGCCAGAACAGGACTCATTAAGGACCAAAGTCATATAGATATGCCCTTCGCCGAGAATATTGCAATTGGCAGCAACAAAAAAAAGGAAACAAGTGCAGCATTTCTGTAGGTGTGTGTTTGCAACAGACGCTCAACACTGTTGTCAGAGTAAAATGTAATTAGTATATTTCCTTAAATGTGTGTTTTAACCATTGTATTTCTGTTTTTAATGATCATGTGGAGTATAGGAGACCACACTCTGAAGGGTAGATAACTACAGCATGTCAACATATTAAACCAGGGATGAATCAGAAACTAAACCGGGACAGAACCAGGACTAAACTAGGTCTAAACAGGACCGTGTCAAAACCAGGACTAAATCTGTTCTTACCCGGGTCTAATGTGGACTAATGAATATTAAGTCAAGAGTTTAAAAAAAGACCCACCATTGTTATTGATCACTAACCCCCAATAAAGAGTTCTTTTGTGCCACCATTGAAGGAATTCTGATGAGGAAACATGTTGGATCTCAAATTATGCATCAAAAGGTGCAATCATCTTACAACAAAATTCTGTAGATTATGTCCATGTGAGTCTTTGTGACTATTAACCAACTGACCGATACTGTGTGCATCCTGTACACGAAATATATTCTGTATTGAGACAGAAGTGCTGCCGTTTCCTGAACATGCATTACCATGAACACCTCTTTGAACAGGCCTAGAATCATAATTGTCTTTAGCACACACTATCCTGGGTTAACACTGATCTAACCTCTTATATGACGATCCTGTTCATTTGTCTATGGGCATTTGTTATAACATTATTTCCTGGTCAGTGAAGGCAAAATGGGTCTCTGTTCAAGTTATGTTGAGACTTGATAGGAGAAGCTGCAGTGGCTCTGTGGTGTCCCTATGTGCCTGAAGGCGCTGCTGACCCTACTGTCCTTTGACTGTCTACAACGGAGCAGCATCGTAGCTTCGGGCGATAAATATATGAAAGAAGGAACCAAAAATGGGGAGGCAGGAGCAAAGCAGCATGAGGCAAAGGCTTAATTTGTCTGTTTTGTCACTAAATTTTACAAATAGGGGTTGTTCTGAAGTGAAGTATTTTACACAAGGTTTAATCCCACTCAGACAAGGGCTAATGGGAGAAAATGGGGTTAGTCACTAGGGGATAAGGAGCTCTAGGGCTTCTTCCTGAAGTACGATGAGAGCTGACTGGTTCTTCCATGGTTCTTTACATCGTCTACCATTTTACAATAACAGAGAGAAATATGTTATGATAAACGTCTCATTCAAGCATTCATCTTAATTTGACTATCCTGGCAACTATGGGCCTTTGGTGGGGTACATCATGAACACTGGCCAGTACTAGTCACAGGGATGACAAAGAGACATACAGAGACATACTGATAATCATCCACTCACATTTATTCACTAGGGGCAATTTAAACCCTTTCCATCAACACAGGAATGTCTCAGAACGTTGGCATGAGGCTGGTGTTCCTGCATGCGTAGAACCCACAGTGAGGACATGCAGGTTTGACCAGAGATAGTGTTATCCAGGCCAAGGATCAAACCCACAAACATATAGATACAGGAGAACTAATTACTCTACCAGTGTACGGTGCAGCCCATAGTAAACATCTACATTTTAACAAAAAGTTATACCAACTAATACGACCAAAGTATTCTCACCAACAAGAACACTGATACAGATTTAACTGATATAGAGTCTTGTTTTTGGCCACTGTAGTATTTATTTACAAGTTCACCTTCTGTCAGTTAGCTGCTTGGCCATGTTATCGTAAAGGTAAAGTCGGCCAACAAAAAAGGTATCTGGTGAACGTTTCTTGGAACAGCACCACATATTTCTCTCTGAGTGACAGCCAGCAGTATTTTTCAAGGCTTTCCTTCCCAGTGAAGCCCAGGCGACAAACTGCACATCACACGGCGGCCAAGATGGCATCCATCGCACAGCCCTGCCACTGATCTCACTGCCACAGGCCGCCAATCAGACTCATCACGGAGCCTGCCTTCTGCTCACTGACAGTCGCCAGGGCCAAGAGACTTAACTCTTCCTCTACCACCACCAAGACCCAAACACAACACAATATAACACAATAACTGTCTCTTTCACTGTGTCGCCTTCTCTTTGTTTGGTCAGATTTTATCAACGGAAAGGTCAACAACAAGAGATCTCGCGAAAGGTAACAGCTCAACCTCACTGACAACATGGCTTTTTTAATACGGCTACAATGCTAGTTATAGAGTCATGGTTTATGACCCGAAGATTGTGGTGAAGGTGTGTGCAGATTGTCTCTAACTTAATTGGGAATATTGAATAGCAGATAATTAGATACTTGATGTGACATGTGGCGTCTAATGGGCTTGATGCAGTGGTCTCGTGTTGTTCCCTTTGCGAGAGGCATTTTTGATGTGTTGTCAGGCCCCGGTGTAAAAATAACTGAAGTGACAGCAGTGACTTGGTTGTCAGTGTTGTCGAGGCTGGTGCGGATTTTCACAGCCGTGGGTCCTGACTGTGTGTTTGTGCGAGTGTGTGTTAGTATATACATGTGTTGTTGTGTGCATCTGAGCGCATGCATACACTCGTGTACGTGTGTGTATGTCGTGCACGGCAATGTTGTGGGTGACAGTGCTGATCGTTGTGTGATGACAGCCTATCATTGTCGCTGTGCAAGAGTGAGAGTGGCAGGGGGGCCTTTTTGGCATGTGTTTTCTCCACGCCTTCATCTGTGTCTATGGCGCTCCGAGCTTGGCTTAACAAAGGAGGAGCGGGGCGCAGGGCTGGGGGGGCCGTGTGCCGGATGTCGAGAGCTGGGTGGGGCCATAGCCGTACAGAAAATGTGTTGGATGCACAGTCACATGGTGTCACTTCCAACCATGGTTCAGGAACAGGAAGCAGGATCTGCAGACTCGGTGGGATAAAAAGTCACCATGGCAACTAGTTTCTTCAAAACTTATGCATTTGTTGAGAGGGTTTAATCCTTGTATGTACTGAATGTATGTTTCATTTCTTCCTCCATGTTACTTTGTAGAAGGGTCCTAACTTACACTTTGCCCACCCAAAACACTACTATGTAACTTATACTCAAAGTCCAACATATTTAATTACTGTACCCATGTCTGCATACATGTCTGCATAGTGTTTGTAGCTGCTTAGCCATTTGATTGTAAAGGGTATAGCTGGCGAAGAAGAACAGAGATGGCTCCATTAACCTGTTTATTAAAGGTTCTTGGTTACTATTTTGTACAGGACAAATTTAGCTTTATCAGCAACGTCAGGGCTCATATCTTTGAACAAAAATATAATGGAGATAAGGACTAAAACATGCCCTCAGCCTGTTCAAAATGGATGCACATGATTTTTGGTGAAACAAACAAATCTGCTGGGCTACTCGGCAAGCCTCTTTCTTTTTAAAGTCAATATTTATAGCCTATGTAACTAATATTGTACAATTGTTTTTTATTGGATATTAGTAGACATAGATTATAAAAGCTTACAAACATTCAGTATTGGTAAGTTCATAGAAAATGTATGGAGGCACATTAATGATCATATATGCATACATGAACATGCATTTTTGTAATTATAGGATTTGTGTAATAGAAATATGTTCTGGTGTGACCTATATTAACTGGATTATTTGGAGTGTTTGTTAATATACGTATTTGTTTGCAAACCGTGAATCCAGAAACAACATCAACGTCATTCCAACGACATCATCTCTATATGCAGTTTTATTTAGCCGAAAATATATATAAAATAAGTTGTGTTGCCAATGTGATAGTTGTTAAAGCTCACATACTTGCAGCTATTCAATGATTTTTGTCCTGTGTGCGTTAATGTAATGTTTTGCTTGTGGTTTGAACACTTTGAATATGATATTGCCCTTTCAGATTAGAAGCAAAGTCAGCCTTTGTTCAGCTTCTACCACATTTACACGAAACAACTGCATCTTTGTTAATGTTGCCCAGTTTTTTATTGTAAAAGCCTTGAGTGAAATATTCAGGATTCCTTACAAAATTCACAACAGGCCAATTGATGACATGAATGCTACTGCCTTCAGGTCACTGCATTTGATATGGTTGAGTCCATTGTAAATATTGCTTTAGATTCAGGAAGTTACCTTGATTTCTGATGTTGGTATTTCACAGCCTATAGAATATAAGTACTGTATATAGAAGGTATAATAAGTATGGTTATGCATTACCTGAAAACTGACTGCTAATGCAAGTATTCACAAATTGAACAATATGAAAAAACACATTGTGAACTCTGAGTGCCTTATTGCAGTGATTAAAATATATCCTTCAACCACTACCTTATAGCAAGACATAAGAAAACGTGTCTCCTTGTTTGGCAACATACAAACATATGAGCAACACTGCATTATGGGTAAGGTTAAAATGAACACACAGGAATTGCATGGAATGGTCAGAAACAATGTTTAGCATGCAATATTTTGTCTGTACAGAATTTGAAATAGAAACGACATGATAACATCATGTGACAATGCATGAAGACCTTCTGTATTTTATCCATCTGTTTAACTTGAGATTGGCCTTAGGGTTCATGACAGCAGACTGATTTGAACAGAAATGATTATCCCCATCAACTACCACCAGTGCTCAGTAATACTAGTGGACAGGTGACCTACACGGCCATAGGACCTCCACATTCTCATGTATTCTGCTCTTGTATGAGGCCTGTCCAGAAACAGGCCCTGAGGGCCCTACTCTATCTCACAGTCATGTCTAATCTGGTTACCACGGCAACGGTAAGGATTAGGAGTGTGACAAGGGAGGGGCTTGTCTAACGAGACTGGTCATATGCATAATTCATGTAAATGAGACAGGCAGGGAGGGGTCAGAGGAGCTGCTGATGAACCATCCCAGTGGAAGATAGAAACATACAAACACCTACGTAAGCATTTCACAAATACATACATCTAATGTCAACAAAACATAACTGAGAGCATATCTCATTACCATGCATATATTTACATACATGCACAGAGCAGCTAGAGAAGACACACACAACATATCAATTAAAAAATACCTGTGGTATACAACATAGAACATTCACGTTTCATTCAACTCTTCCAGAAATCATATTATGATTGATATTCAGTGACATAATGGCTGTTGCTATTTGTAGCGTATTAAAGACTGTTTTGTTGTGTACCTTTGATAACCACCTACTTTCTGCATTTATCTTAGGATTCAATAGCACATGAATGGCTGAATTAACATGGGCCTTTTGAACAATAGACTTCACTCATAATATCTTGAAAGTCAACTCTGTGGTTATTTCACTATGACTCAACAAGCTTGTCAGCAGTGTGTATAAGTGTGGCTGATTTGTGTGTGCTTGTGTGTACTTGTTTATGTATATGTTGCCTCTCAGTGGACATGACAAATGCATGGCCTGTTCAGAGCGTGCTACGGTGCGACACACACTGCCACCTCTTCGCCCTATCTCTCCTTCTTCTGCCCCAATATACCTGCATAATAACCCCACCCCCACAGCAGCGCCCATGTCCAAACCAAACACAACAGATCAACAACTCTGCATGCAGATCGTGTCACAGGATAAATTATGCACAGTGTGTCAGCTTCATACGTGGGCCCTCGGCTGGCTGTCCGTGACATGTGTCAGGGTGCCCCTGCGTCTCCGCCGCAGCTACGCTAATGACGTGACGCGGGGTTAGCCTCCAATGTTACCCCACCCTCAGACGACCCAACACACCCCAACCCCCACCTATCACCCAACCATAAGACACTGTGTCACCTCCAAGAAGGCTAGAATAAGGGGTCTATGAAACATCAGTTTTAATAGAGAAAAGGGTGGACAACAGAGCTGGTTCAGTATGTGGTCAGTGATGGTAAACTGTTTGAAAAAATATGGTTTGAGGATGAAAAAAAGTATACAGTCTAAAAAGTTTGAAAAGTTAAAAATGTATATAAAAATGTATAGTCAAATATGGCATTGCCACAGTCTCGAACCCTTGTCCATTATTGCAAAAATCAGATCATATTTGGCTTTCAAACCTACCTCGTAACATAAAACACTGATCCTAATTATATTATGATACAGTAAACTTAAAATGCTGCAACTGGCATTTTTTCTTCTTTTTATGAAAGCCCTTTATCAACAAAGTGTAATATATGCATCTAAGACCTTTTTAAACAAAGAACTGTGGATCTGTATTCATTCAGATACCTTTACCTTCTCTTCCTCTTTTTACTGAACATGCTGTATTTTTTATTTTTTTATTTATGGTCTTTTTTTTGTCTTTAGTCTTTGTATGCAAATCCTGTCAGGCTTGTCTGAATTATGTGTGTCTGTCCGGGAGCCTGTGTGATTCGGAGTGACTGAGGATTGCACACACGGTGATTGCATCCACTGGGCCTTACTCTGAGCCTTGCATAAGTAATTGAGATGTCAGTATGTGTTCTCATATTCCCACAACAAAACTGTAGGAAAACATGTACCGTTGAAGGTCATTTGAATAATTCCTTAATGGAAGGAAGGCCTTGGTTTTTTTTTGTTTCTTTTGCAGGATGCATGAAAAAGCAAATGTCAATGATCAAAATCGAGCAGCATCATATCTCACCGAGGCAGCAGCCCTGTGATTCCTGGGAGCACTTCACCCTCTATCTATGCCTCCCCTCTTTCTGAGAAGATAGATAAGGGATAAGTGTCTTTGTGCATATCAAACAACACACCAGCCGCCCGATTTCTCAAGGGTCTTTTTGAAACACAAATTGGTTTTGAGACATTTTCAGTGGTGACCTCTTTGATTTGAAATGGGAAATGACAGAGACATGTAAGTTCTCATATTCTGAAAAAGCCCCTGAGAGGTCAATGACTAAATCATACATATACACACCCTGCATAATGGGGGAGATATCATTAATCTTTCATATCGGGATTATTATTGTAACTGGAGACATGTCCCCAGATAATTGGACAAACAGAGATAGATTAGCTGGTATATCCAAAACAAGTACAATGAAATATAATCAGATCTAGCTAAAATTTGTCTTGTTGAAGAGTATTGAAAAGCATCTAATATTAAGGCCATTGTTAGGCCTATATCAGGGTGTCTCCAGTCCCCTAAAATGTTCCCAGACCCTTAAAAGTATGTCATAAAACAGGGATAAATAAAGACTAAACCACTGCTAAACAAACACTAAACCAGGGCTAAACTATGTATAAACTTGGTCAAAAGCAGAAATGCGTGTATACCATGATTACCCTATACCCATGGTTGGATAGATGTGGACTAAACCAGGGCTAAACAAACACTAAACCAGGGCTAAACTATGTATAAACTTGGTCAAGAAATGTGTGTATACCATGACAAGCCTATATCCAGGGAGGGATAGATATGGACTAAACCAGGGCTAAACAAACACTAAACAAGGGCTAAACTATGTATAAACTTGGACAAAAGCAGAAATGTGTGTATACCATGACTAAACCAGTTTTAAATCAGGTCAAAACCAAAAATGAATGAATAAAGCTATACAGGGCAGAGCCATCTCTTAGTCTAAACCTAGTGACGTCCATGTCTAAGAATAAATAAAGGTTGCACAGTGAAGAAGTCAATGTTATTTCAAAAAAGCTTACCAACAAAAACAATATGGCATTGTATCTTGTTTTGTAACAGCACATCCTTCATGCGCCAAGATGGAGCAGACCCTACATCCTGTGGTATATTCTTTGTTTTGCCCGGGCCTGTGATCGATGAAGGGCCTGGCGACACACACCTGCATTTCTCCATCCACAACACATCATAACTAAAGGCTTGATCTTCCGCATCCGTCAGTCTGCCTCCCGTCAAACATCATTCTCCCCAGACAACTCTGTCACATCAACCCTCCCGCCACAAAGTAAAGCCACCTTGATGAAAAAGTGCAGTGTGTCCATCAAATCGCAACAAATATACTCTGAGCTGACAGGAGAGCTTCAGCGTTGGTCGTGGTATGGGTTTCACACGAGCACCAACAGGATGATGTGTGTGGCCTGAGATACTACTTTGCAGGTCTTGATGTAACAGGTTATCTGAACTAAAGCTTCCATACTCATGGATATAGTATAAAAATCTGATTATTATTTTCTGAAAAATTGCACGCCTGGCATGTTCCCTCAACTTAAATTAGCATCAGAAGGGCTATGTGTGCATAAATAAAACCATTGGTGCAATAGGTTCACAAGAAAGTAAATAGGACTACCTAATAAAGTGGCCGACAAATGTTGATACAGGAAGACTAAAATGCAACATTCAGTAACATTATTATTATGTAATCAGGCGTTTACTGAAGACATATCTACATAAAAACAGGTCAAGGCAAAATAGTTCATTCAAAACACAAAACTGAACTTCTTTGAAAATGCCATTTTTACAGCTGACGTCAGGATCCATACAGATCCACCTGACTGGTGTGTCTAATCTTATCCATACAGATCCACCTGACTTATGCGTCTAATCCTGTACAAAGGCTCTCAGTGGCAGTCGCTTGTTTTGTTTGTTGATCCGACGTCAGACATTGTTTGCATTTCTTTTGAGGTATTTTGGTTGGGAATTAAACCACTACGTCTGAGTTGTATACAAAGTTGTGAGCTGGTTTTATAGGTGCCATGCATACGCCAAGAACCACAGCGGGGGCTTTTGCCTTTGTTTCACAGGTGTCAATGATCTTCATACCGCTATCACCACAAACACTGCCACGTTGCAACAAAGTGCTTTGAGCTACACCACAGGTGTGTGAATCTCGGCTGAGAATAAATGCATTTGCAATAAAGCTCAGGGAATGTTTGAAGAAATCAAAGGTTAGCTTTGAAGGGGCCTTATTATGTGTGCAACTTGACTTTTTTGTCTAAAACATACTGTACCTGTAGTTGTATCTGTTTTATTGGTGCGAGAGATTCTGCGTGCTGAGGGGCTGACATTCTAAGGAGCTGAAAACACTCTTTTAGAAGAAAAGAAATTCCACCTTGCAGCTGCTTTTTGTTTGCATTGGCTGTAGTAGTAAAGGCAAGCAGGTGGAAAGAGTGTCATGCAACTAATCTGATCTTTTTAAGCAGAAAGACAGCAAAAGCTCCCAAAATATGTTTTAACTACTATATGGTATTTAAGTTACAAAATGTTAAATGCAAATCTAGATATAAAAATAAAAATTCAAAAAGCTTACCAAATGCATATTATGGCCCTTTTTAGGTTTATGAATGGCGGGTGACATGTAGGTTTGATTTGATTATGTGGCCAACCAGAAGCTAAAATGATAGACCAGAAAACACTGATGTGGTGAGTGTCTCGGAGTCTACATCATTGCAGGTTGGAGGTTAATACTCCTTCTCATGTGTTCTTGCAGCCCAGGTAATTTTGTTATTCCATTTGTGCCCCCTCTCTCTCTCTCTCTTACACCCACCTCTGTCTGCCGCGCAATAATGGTCGCAGCCCGGAGAGGAAGCAGGCATTTACTTACACAAAACCTAGAGGAAATCCCTACGAATCCTCCGGGCTCACGTACTACAGCGGCGCCATATAAACACAAAGGCTATGCAAATCTGGCCCAGCCCGCGTTTATCTACCCTCGGTTTCCGTTTGCACCGCGGGAACAAGCATTGTGCCGCGCGTGGCCGATTATCTCATGTAATTTACATAGAATACGCATAGGAAACCGTGCACTGATGTCTAACAAAGCAAAAGGGGACGGGAGTCTCTATCGGCTCAACAGCTATCTGACGGCACAGCAAAATTACAGGTTTAGCTGCAGGGTATTAAACCTACAAGGTGTTTTTATTTGGGGATGCACGAGGAACACTATCTGCTATCCCAATGCTTGTTTATCTGCCGTGTTTGTTTTATAACCCAACTCTAGCAGCAGTAACCCTCTTTTTTTCCCGAGGAAGCTGCTGCATCTTGAGCCAGGCTAATCTGCCCCTGTGCCTGTTTCTTTTGTCACCGAATCCATGTATCAACACAGCGAGGTGCAGCCAGATCGAGGAGGTGTGTAATTGCAACAAAAGACAGTCATGCTAATAGACTACAGTGCGCGTGTGTGTGTGACTGACTCAGCCGATATGAGGCGTATTGTAAGTGCGAGAGATGGAAGTCATAACACTGCAGCTTGGCTTCCTCCATACAAAGGCTGGTACTGTACATACTCCATCAGAAACTTGAGATGTGGGGGTAAGATGAGAGATGGTAGTCCTGATGCAGACGTGTTACCTGCAGGGCTGTCTGTGCCAGAAGAAGAAACCTATTTTTGATAGGGTGGAATGAGGTCATTTACAGGTCAATGTACAGAAGAAATGGCCTTTAGCAGTTTAGTGTACAATAAAGGACAACAGGCAACTGTTTGTTCATTCACTCTTGTAAGTGTAAATAACTTACATTATAGTAATCATATTTAATTAAACCATTGAAATTATGAAAATGTGAAATATATAATATAGGCTATATCAGTAGTTTAATTATTATTACAATTATTAATTGTTGCAAAAACATGAATTAATTATACTAAATACATTGTAATTGTCTTAAATTGTAAATATGGTAATCGACTTTTTAAAAGCCATACTGTTTTCCACAACCTGAAGTCATGTCATACGAATAGCATTTAGTTTATTAGAGAAAAAGACAGCCTTCTGCTGAAGTCTGCTCACAGTAGTTATTTATTATGAGTGGGTTGAGTGCGGCCAGTCAGGAGGCTGTATCAAGCCGAACAGACACCCATCTGATTTTGTTCTAAGAAGTCAGCGCCGTCATTAATGTAACACAGGATCTTTCAGTGCGGGCCCTCCGAAGGCCAGTCACAAGCCAAGCATGGGTTTCTCCCAGTACAATAGGAACCCTCACAGGCTTATAACCCCCGTCATCTTCATCATTTTAATAATCATTGGCAGTATGACACAAGTGACTTCTGTTTGTCTTAAAATATTACACATAAAAGCTGTTCTGTTTTTAAAAAGTCAATTGAAAAATGAGGGGGATTTTTGGTATTACTAACTAAACTAACGTCTGAAAGGCCTATGCCATTTATTTATGTGAGGATGTGTTAAACTTACAAACGTTAGGCCTGCTGCACCACCATCCCAAATGAAGGACAACCAGACATAAGACTGTTAACAACTGCTTTGGGGTTTATTTTACAATTGAGAAAGAAATGAAACAAACCAATCGGTGCTAAAAAGTTTTTATGTTTTTACAACAATGTTGATAAAACATTGAAATGTATAGTCATTGTGCATCGCTTATTTATTTTTCCACACCATATCATGCATCAAGTCGGATGCAAGTATAATTAAAATCATTTCTGTAAACCAAGCCAAAGAAGCTAAATTTGTATTTTCTTTAAAAAAAAACATTTTGTAGCTCTACAGCATATATCTATATACATAATCTGTTTTTATGTTTTCTCATTTTTGTATACAAAATGACAATATAAAAGTTAGAGAATGCACACACCTTAAGATACAAAGAATGTTGAGCTGTTTCAAATGGTAAGATATGTCAAATGAGTACTGACATTTCACTGGTTCATTTACATGTAACGGACTGTTCTCTTTACATTTGAATAAAGCCACACAAAATAAGAAAGAGAAAAGTTGTAACAAACCATACAACTGGAAAATTGCTATAAGGTGATAGTTCACAATGAGGAAAAGGGTTTTGAGCAAACTTGCATACTGACTGCCATTCACGTTCACCGTTTCAATTGTAACTGAAGCAGCGATTCATTTTTTCATCTTTTTTTTACCTAACTCTCACATTATCTTTTGTCTTTTACACTGGCAGAATTATTAGCAGGCCGTTCATCAGTGAAATCAAGACCTTCAAAAAAAAAGAAGAAACTAATATTTTAAAATCAGTCTGATTCAGAAAATGCACATTTGAAAACAAGTTTGCTTTACAATTGTAAATTTAAACTGTCTAAGGTGCTACTTTTGCTTCTTAGTTATATCATATCAAGTATTATACAATTTCGCTTAACTCAAGTCTCTTTCCACTCACCACTTTAGATACCATTGAAGCAGTAGTTATATATTTTTTGCAATGAAAAGATTCAAATCTTGTGTTTTTACCTTGATTCACTAAAATACATGCACAGATCAGACAAATAGCATATAAATATATTACAAAATAACTTTAAAAAAGCTTGGCAAAACAAAAACAAATAAATGTGGAAAGACATGGTCCAGTCAGGCAGTTATCACAACAAAAATAATAAGACAGATTTTTTTTTCTGGTGGCTCAGTTCGGCCCAGTGCAGAAATTGTAAAAGTCTTTTTAGTGCAATGAAAACATCAGTTCAACAGCTGTCAGTCTGCAACCTCGGCCTCACACCTGACCCTTCTCGATTTTGTCTAGCTTTTCCAGTTTTTCTAAAGCAGAGACAAAAACCAAGTGGTCCTCTGGAGATTTTCCATGGGTCTTGCTAAGGTGAAGCTTGACTGCATGTTTGCTGACGAATGTCCGATTGCAAAGTCTGCACTGGTACACAGAGCTGGAGTCATCCTCTGGTGTGGTCAGGGCTGACAGTGGGCTGCTGAATGTTAGTTTGTCTGTGATCACCTTTGAGGCAGCCTGCTGCTCCCGTAGGTGCTCAGACGACAGTTTGGACAGGTCCTTCAAACTAAAGCCCAGATGAGACTCCAGGTGGCTTATGTAGGAGGAAGGAGTCCTGAACTGGGAGGCACAGTCCCCACAGAGGAACACAGGCTGGCACGAGTCCATGTTCTTCAGAAACTTGGTGCCCCCTGTCCGTCTCAGCTGATACTTGACATTGGCCAGCCAGTGGGAAATGGTGGTCATAGAAAGGCCGGTGAACTTACAGATGTGAACCCTTTCCTGAGGGCCCAAGTCAGTCATTGCATATCGGCCCTCGGGGGTCTCTCTCAGACTGGAGGCGAACTGTGCCTGGAGGATGAGGAGGTGCTGGGGGTTCCAGTTTGACTGCCTCCCTTTCCTCTTCTGCACCGGAGACAGATCATCCAGGGCATCCTCAAATGCACTGCCCTCAGCGTCAGACTTCTCTGAGATGGAGGAGGGGGTAGAAGATTTGGGGGTTAATCTCCCAGTGAGGTTCTTTACCATATCTGAAATGTCCATCAGAGCATTCTCCCTCAGAGGAGAGGACACTGATTCAGATAGGGACATGATTGGTTTGTTGCCATTGACACTACTGTTATTGTTGTTATTGTTGCTGTTATTATTGTTGGTGGGCTTATTCTTACTTAGATCAATTGGCTGGTCGTTGTTTTCATATAGTTGATAGTGGCTAATGGGCTCAACTGGCTTGCCCTGAGAATTGGGTTTAAACACTGGCTTATCAATCATGCTGTTGCTGATTTTATAAAGCATGGACAGTGGGTCTGCAGCTGGACTCACTGGTTTGGAGGCTTTACCCAGGTGTGTGTTCATGATTGACTGGAGTGCACTTAGAGGGTTCACAAAAGGACTTTCTGGTGAGTGGTCGGTGATAATCCCGAGACTGTTGCCGTTAGTTACCGGGGACTGGCATGTCTCAGAGCCGTTCTTTGAATGGTTGCTGTGACAATCAACAAGGCTCTCTTTGGGCTCTTTCTTGCAAATGAGCTCTGAATCTACACTGCCTGGACTGCTGCTCCTCATACCAGATGGTTTACCAACTGAAAGGTCATTTGGAGACGGCAGTTGCTCTCTTTGCTCTCTCATCACCGGTGAAGGAGATTTTACTAATGATGGTGGCCGGCATCGCTCTAAACTCACCATTTTCTCCTCTTTCTCTTTCTTCACATTGGCAGCTTTCCCTGTCACTTTCTCTACCAGCTCCTCCATGGCAGTGACATTGCTCCTAAGCGGGGTAGGGGATGAGGGGCTTCTAGGTGAATGAATGACGGAGTTGGGATCATTTACTAGGCCTCGCAGACTACTGTTAAACATTGAATGCATTTGAACGCTTTGGACAGTGGGGGGAAGAACAGTTGTCGAACTTTTCATAGCACCCTGCAGCTGGTAAGCAGCGTGAATGCTGGGATACCCTCCCCATGTGGGTGTGCCTGTTTGAGCTTTGCTAATGGCGCTAGAAACTGTGTTCTCAAGGGATTTAAGTATATCTAAACCTCCTTTAGGCGCTTCCTCCAAGTCCTCCTCTCTGAGATACTTATAAGAGGTTGGATCAGATTCAGATTTCTCTCCGGAGTCGTCTTTTTCTTCCTTAATTCTTTTCTCTAATAACTCAGTGCCTTCAACCTTCTCCTCCTCTAACCCTTCTCTTTTTTCCTCAGAGGCAGAAGACAGGGCAGGGGACACTGGCTGAGACTTAACGCTACTGGGAACAGGAAGCCTAGTGGTAGTGGGTGGTAGAGGAATTGACTGAAATTTCTCCTCCACCACAGAGTCAAAGACTAGTTGTTTGCCCTTTTTGGAAGCTGAATTAGTCACCTTTAAAAAGTGGCCTGTCACCATCATGTGAGCAGTGAGCTGTTGGAGAGTGTCATGGGAACTCCCACACTCCATACATTTGAGTATTTGGGCCTTACGAGCCTCGAACTGCCATGTGTAACTGGCACCGTTTTGGTAACCATAACGGTTGTTTGGTGTGACATAAGGATTTGCTGCAGCTTTTGGGTCTTTCCCAGCATCGCTGAGGGACAAGCTTCCACCACCACTAGCAGCATGGACAGACTCCGGGGAGCAGGGGGACACTATTGAGTCTTGCAGAGCTCGTTTTTTAGTCGGAGTGGGCACCAGTTTAGTAGCCAAGGCTGGCACTGGCTCCTTAAGAGGCACTTTTTGGTAATGCTTGGTCTTGATCATATGAACACTGAGATCTTGCAGAGACTCAAATGAATGGCCACAGTACATGCATTTAAGGACTTTCTGGGCGTCCTCCTTCCCCTCCATCTCCATTAGGGAGCGCTTGCGAGGTTTGGACCAGCGCTTACCTTGCTCCTCCTCCTTGTCCTTATTATCGTCTCGATAGTGGCCAGTCTCATTCATATGGACCGTTAGGCCAACTAAAGTGTCATAGGCTGCACTGCAGTCTTTGCAGCGGAACTTGCTTGCACCTGTAAATACAGAGCCATAGAGCTTGTTGTTTTGTCTGTAGAGCTGCACGGTGCTAAAAAGGCTAGGCTCTGGTAGAAGATGATATGGCGTCTGCTGAAGAGTTTTGGCCAATGCCGCTTGGTGCCAGTCATAAGCTACACCACCACCATTACTAGCGCCCCCATTGCTGCTCCCACTGCTGCTGGTAGCACTGTGGGTGCTAACCGTGCTAGCTGGGATGCCATTAGTAGTGCCAGTGGAGCTGCCAGTGTGGTTGACAGTGGCGCATGAACTTTTGCCATTGTGTTGACTGCTAGCTACACTGCTAGTGCCACTGCCCTTGTTAGCTGTCGTAGTTGTGGACACAGGGACAGTAGAAGCAGTGGTCACAAGGGCACTGTTGACACCACCAGCAGCATGTTTAGATTTCATAATGTCCATTGTGATGCTGGACCAAGAGGCATCTGAGATGAGGTTTGCATAGACGGCTTTCATCTTCGCCAGACTGTCCTGGAAAGAAAGGCCGTTGTTGCTGGGACGTAAAGATAAAGCATCCCTCTCCTGACCGTCCCTGGACGAGGTGCTCTTGAAGTCTGCCAGTCGGTCACTGGCATCACTAAGTGGAGAGCCATATCCTGCATCGGGGTTAGTGCCATTGCTAAGAGGAGAGTCTCTGTAGCTCGGTAGCTGGCCTCCATCTAGGTCTTCCTCTTCTTCGTTGCACAAGAACTCTGCATCCTGACCGTCCAATGAGAGGCCATCATCCTGCAGGTGCTCTTCCTCATCGTGAGTGCCCGCCTTCAACTCATCCTCTGGCATGTACGCTGCAACACAGACAAGGACGCAACAGACAAAAAGAGAAGAGAGAAAAAAAGGTCAGCTCGATGATATTAAGAAGATTTACAGCAGTAGTATAAGAACCACTATAAAAACAAGTGAATGTTCATGATAGGAAATGTTGGCTTTATACTGGGTGTGTGTTGTTTTGGTATGCATGCGTGAGTCTATTTTACACACATGGGTCTGAAAGCCAGTGGTGAAAAAAGCCTCCAAGGGAAAAATAAATCACTGAGCTTCTGACAGTTGTCCCTTTCCCTTCTCCACCTCCTTGCTCCACACAGCCTCATGTTCCCAGGAAGTGACTGTCTGTTTGGCCTTGTTAGCCAGCTGCATAGTTGTATGTTTAACTCCCCCTTTTTACCCTTTCTCTTCCTCAAGCTTTATTGTGTCTCACTCATACAGTCTTGGAACTTCACCTTTCCAAAAGTTAACAAATCAAAAATAAAAAATGTAATTATGATTATGAAGAAAAGAAAATAGGCCAGATAGTAAACCTTTAACACATTCCAGATCCAAAAAACATTAGAAAACACGTTCCAAAAAGACAGATTAAAAAAGAAAGCAAACACTTGATTAAAGACCATAATGCGTGATGTTGTTTAGGATTCCCATTAGAGTTAATAAGTAACAGGTATTCGTGTAGACTGTACAAAGGAAAATGAGGTCTTGTTTGTGTGTATGGAACAAAACAAAGGCAAGACAGTCCAAAGTTCACTGGAGGGAGGCAAAATGAATGAAAAGGTTTTAGGTTTTGAGTTGGGTGGGGGTCCAGGGGTTGTGATGAAATTCCAGAATGGAGCAAGCGGAGAGGGTAAGGGAGACAGGAAAGACAGCCCCCTAGTTTCTTCCTTTATCTCCTTCCTGCATGGTGAGATGTGTGTCCTAGATGCCAGTATCAGTCTCTTCTGATGAAACAGATGTGCTGTCAGCTTCAAACGGCACGCTAACCTGTCATATCATAATCTAAGTGGACATAATACCTGATATATATACACTGGCACCATTTACTGCTGCCTGAGAGGAGCTGGGTAGAGGAGAGGGAGGTGGGGAGTGGTAAGCAGCTGCACCATCCACTGTGACTGTATGATGATGTATTGTGCATGTGCGTGCATGAGAGGGGCAGTAAGTGCCCGTTTGCAAACACCTAAGCCTGCACACTCACTCTCTCAAAGCTTATTCTAAGTGTGTATTTTATTCACTCGTACATGTTTGCTCTAACAGCACTGAAACCAGCAACCATAATATTGCCTATAAGACTCAGTTCACTGTGTGCTACTGATACACCCTTCTCCAAATGAGCAACATACTCTGAGAACGGCTGACAGGATTTCAGTGAAATGAGAGCACTACAGGAGAACCTGGCTGTGCTTCAATCCCACTGACAGACTCAGACCTAGACAGTTTCTAAAACTCCTGAAAATCCCTAACACAGCAGATTAGCATTATGTGCTGTACTCTACAACACAACTGCAGAGTGGCTTCTGTTACAGTACCTTCCCCCATCTAACCAGCTCCCTGAACAGGAAGATATCAATTACATATATCTATTTAATATACAGGGCATTATGTAAAATGACTATCCACTCTTGATGAGGCACACCAACACTGCAAATGTACAGTAGGAATTACCCATGTGAGTCACTCTTCTCCGCTGAAGCTAAAAAATAGCTAAACCCCAGTAGTTGGAAGTGCTTAAAGCACAGAGAGACAGCAGGAATGAGAAACGGCAGATCAGAAATATCCCTGTGAGTGACAAAACACAGACTGCAGAAGGAGGGGTCCAGAGCGATGAGCAGGTCGCCAGGGAACCCTTTGACGATCCCTGTCAATCAATGCCTGTCCTGCCATGTTGTCATGGAAACAACAGAGGCAGATATCAAAAGCACACAGACAAAGGACTGGCAAAGACAGACATCTGTAAAAATCACAGCCAGTTTCACAAACCATAAGAGTACAATATCATTGAATATGTGTTTGTCTATAAAAACAATTCTGCATATGTTGGAGAGCTTTATGCAATTCATTATTATGCTTTATATTAAAATGCACATTAGATCTGTTTGTTTAGAGCTATTTATGCACCAGTGGCACAGTGGGTGCTTTCTCTCTGCAACCAGAGGGTCGCCTGACCGTCTTTGTGTCCCTGGGCAAGACATTTAACCCACATTGCCTATGAATGAATGTTGTTGCGTGATTGGTGTTTGGTGGGGCCCGGCTGCCCCAGGGCAGCTGTGGCTACACAAGTAGCTCACCACCAGTGTGTGAATGTGGAGTGAATCTAAAGCATCTTGCAGTACTCTGCATTATTATTACTTCTTGCATATATACAAACTAACATCAACAGCAGTAAAGGGGCGGGTTTGTGAAGGGGCATGGCTGGCGTGCCGTCCCTGGCGGTTTGGTTTGCAGAGTGGGTGATGGCTGTGAGCAGGGCCATCTGCACGGGCGCCAAAGCGCCTGTCACTTTTGCTTGGGGACGTGCCGCCATCAAGGAGACAGGCGGCAGTGTGGCCAGGATAGCGCCACACACTTACTGTCAGAAACTACAGCGACCAAGCTCACCACCAGCTACACCAGATCACCAACAACACAGAGCAGAGAAGACTCCTCATGTACATATAGTCTACGGTAAAATATAGTTATTGAGTCTGAACTCAGTAAAACACTACAACTACTACTGTGCTGTGAGTTGTTAAGTGTAACATGCCCATACAATGTGTGCAGTTTGTAAAATAGTGCACTTAAATTCTACAAATAACAAAAACTACTTTGTGAGCTTGTGCAGTGCTGCTTTAGAGAATTAATAGATCTGAAGTTAGTGATGATGAAGTGAGAGTGGTGAACGCCCTGCATCAACATTAAACTGGGGCCTCACAAAATGGACAACACTCTTGACACAAGCTCGGATCATCTTGAAAACATTCTCACCCACACACGGCTCGACTTTGTGTATGACATGATTTTTGTAAATGATACCAAATGAAATACAACCAGCAGACACGTCAGCGTTTTGGCAAGAGCATGAACAGAAACATATCATTCCTTTTCAAAACTTTGCTATCTTTCTCCACCTCCCCACTTTTTTTTTCGCCTTCTCCCTTTTCTTCGCCGCGAGTCTGCTGGTTGTTAAATCAATAAAACTCTCTGTCAGGCTCACGAGGTTCACCATTTGGCCGCTGTCAAAGGCAAACAAACCAGATAAGAAAGGCAGAAAGGCGATGAAACGAGAGTGAAAGGGGGGAAGAAGACGGGGATGAGACCAGTCAGCTTCACCGACCAAAGCCCCGAATACTCTAGCAGGCCTTATTTACACACATTTTTTATTTATTTGATCTGGGTTTGGGAAGAGGGGGCAATCACGGCAGTCATTTGCGGCACTAATGTCCAATCACAGGCCCCTTCACTCATGTGATTTAGGCAGTGCAAGAGCGAGGTCCACGGAACAGAATGGCGGTGACGGGACGGTGGTAGGTGCGGGGGGCAGAGGCCGTTTAAGCTGGGACCTTAATAGGAAACTGGCAGTCTTATTCCTTCCCCAGATTCTGTTTGTCACCCTGCTCTCCATTACGTGCCTCTCAACCCTGATGGCTTTGGACAGGAGCTGATCAAAAAGCCATCGCTTGACCTACGCGCCATGGCAGAGCGGACGGGACAGGAGCCTCGTACCCCGTACGGCTAGAGTGAGAGAGAGGGAGGAGTGTGAGGGAGATGGGAGGGGCTGTGAGGATGTGTGCAGTGGTGAGGGAGGGGGTGATACTCTAGGACCGGGACAAGAGGGCTGTAAATAAAATGACATTATTATTTCCTCTGTCCCGTCATGTAGAAAAGCCAATTATGGTAATGCAGCTGCCGGCGTGTCAGAGGGAATACTGGGATGTGCTCACCATGAAGCGGCTAACATGAGAGCAATGCCCTGATCAGGGACATATAGGCTTCAATTTGACAAGAGACTGCAGATAGAAGAGGAGGAAAAAAGTGAGAGTACATAAAATAATATAAACAGCTACAATAGAGTGGCGTCCATTGTTTCGAATGGTTATAAACTGATCAGATTTCTGTCAGCTGTACTAGCATGAATTCAGTGACTCACTTAGAAAAAAATTTAGTTGGTGAAAAAAATCTAAAAATAATTTGATATTTGGGTAGGATTTAGGGCTATGTAAAGTATTGTGATAACAATATGGTTGGTGATCCTTATGCATTTGACATAACTTCAATATTTTAGATTCATGAATTTAAGAAGAAATAGAAGACTCTCGATTTACTCAAAATTGGGTATAAATCTGAATCTTAAGTATAAAAGATTTTAAAATCACCAAATATTTAAAGTGTATGTTTCTGTCAGGTGAAAGACCATAACGTTATAGTGATCATTTAGTTTCTTTCTATATGGATATTGCAATATACAGTATGTGAAGATTCATTATAAATGATGGAGAAGCTCGAACTCAACTGAAGCTGCTATCGACTTTCAAAGTTCAGAAGTTCATAAAACATACTCTGTCATACCTCAAGATCTGACGAGATGAATTATGCAAAGATGGCAATGAAAAAGCCGGATATTGAAGGTGAAGCCGATCATTTACTTTCGCAGCAAACTCGTTCTGATCTCATCTCAGGTTCTGCATATTCTACCTGCTCTATGAAACAAGGGCTATCCTTAAAAATAATTATAGACCTTTTCTTTCCTCTTTACCCTCAATCACCCCCACTTTCTCACCCCCCTCGTCAGGCCTGCTCACACGCCCACATGGGCCCCTCCCAAGCGGAATAATGGGAGCATATGGCCTAGGCAGCACCTACAGGGCCTTAAATAACTGCTGCAGCATTCCAGCTCGCTGTACCAATTTATCTCTCAACCCCCCTTCGCTCCATTTCAAAACACTGTGAGCCCGAGTAGACAGCGGTGGATGGGACATGTTGTTCTTCTTCAGACACACAGCTACATAATGGACTGATGTCGAAAAGTGGTGTGAATGGGAATAAGTGCTGTGCAAACAAGATTAGCTCGGAAAGTCTGTATTATTGGCAGATATTCAGTAAATCAGACCGGCAGCAGCCTTCTCCCAAGTGATCGTCTGTGCTGCATGGTAGTGTAGCATGCAAACACTTTTAACATAAGCCATGTGAAATGACAGTGGGCCAACAGGATTATGTAAAGTCAAAGAGAAACATTGTCAATGTGTTTTTGCTCTACGGGCTGTGTGATATAAGGATTGTCTGTTAGCTTTGCTCTGCAAAATCTGGGACTGTATTTTATAACTCAAAAACAGTTGGTATTTAGTTATGGTTATCCTATAATATATAACTTATCCTAATTGTTTTTCATTTTATACATATCCATATGGTTGTCAAACATCTATTGTTCTTTTTGCATTTAAATGTGTGAATGATGAGCTTATTGAGGTAAAACAATAGATTTTATCACCGCAAAAAACATTATATAACCAGAGTTTGCCCTATATTGTTATTTTATTTTATACTATAGCCTACATTTAGTGAGTTTTTACAATCTATCCGTAATCTATAGATAAAAAAATCTATTGGACTTAAAAATTTACTTTTTTTAAAATTTTTTGCCAGCACCTGATAACTATAACTGTATACCGGTTTAAGGTACATTGATTTGGAACGTTATAAGGAAAAAGTCCAATAGATCACACAGCTCCTGCTAATGCTAACTTTTATCATATTAAATCTGTCACTGTGCTTCTCGGATATGTTTTACAGAAACTAGTGAGTGTGGATAGTTGTGCATGGTCATTTGTGTATAATGGATTGAACGGCAGGTGTCAGCTCTAAGAGACATGTCAAGCTTTTAACGTGTCCATTTGTGTGTGAAAGGGGCTGCTGTTTTATTTATAGTGCCAGTGCTATTTATACCCAACTCAAAGATCAGTTCAGAGAAGCATGGGCCACAGCCAAGATCGCTCTCCATTACTGCACACACACACACACACACACACTCATGCAAGGCACCCAAACACTTCACGAGCACCCGCGCAGGCCAGTGTAATCTGGACATGCATCTTCCCTTTTTACACATGCACAGTTAGAGCAGCAGACATTTACAGTAGACCTGGGCATGTGTTAGTTGCACCGAGGGAGGGGGGGAGTCAGCAAGGGGGGAGAGCCCACACTGACTGACTGAGTGTTCTTCATGGAGTACACTAGGCTTTAACATGCTGAGGGATCAATACAGTGAACCAGCACCAATCGATTGCAATTCATCTGCCTTTTTTTTTTTTTTTTCTCACCCACTCACACTTGCATTCTCAGCTGCGTCTGTCCTGTGAGGCAATACATAAATAAACATACGCACACATATGCATACACAACAACAATGCAAAAACTATGTACACACTTGAGAGGGTTGCAACGATCGCACCCTTTGCATAAACACAGGTTAAATAAAGGCCGTATATTGAATTTATTTATTTTTATTGAGCATATCAGCCCATCCTGGCCTCTCTGCATAACAAGGCCTGTATAATTAAACCATAAATTTCTGTGCGCTCCTTTAATTACCACAGACAATGTCAGGAGGCAGCAGAGTAAACAAATGGCTTTGAAGTCAGCAAGGCAAAAAAAAAAATGCTTCGACACAGCTATGGCGAAGCTGTTCATTTTTGGTTTGGGATGTTGTTTCACTTGAAAAGGATGAGATGTTCAAAAGAGTGTGTGTATGCATGTGTGTATGCACGGGGAGTAGCTACAGTGTGTGTGTATGCAAGGGGAGTGTGTGTTTTCTTGCCTTTTTCCAAGAAGGCATTTGAGGGATGCAGGTTTGCAGAGTGAAGGGAGGAACAACCAGTTTAAGTGTAATACTACGAGGATGACTGTGTGTAAATATGTATATCTGGCTGAGTGTGCCAGCAGCTAATAAACTAGTGTGTGAAGAGGTGTGAGTCTTTTGTTGTGTTTTTGTCTGTTAGCTTCGCACAAATAAGGGACTATTTGAGACTCAAAGACGGATGCTCTGAATCTTTGCTTATTACCTACCCTTTAATGTTAAACTGACCATCGTTTTGACCTTATATTTATGTTTATGATCGACTTCTGTTCATTGTCATTCCAAATCAATTCATAAAATTGTAATGGATCTATTTGTATTTGAAATCTGTGCTTATTAGCTTAATGACTTTCAACCATTGTAAGTGTAATGATATGTGCATGACTGTGACACGTATATTTGGCCTAGAGCGTGTGTGGAGGTGTGCGTCTCTAAATGATTTGAACACACACAAAGAGCACAGTACATGTCCCTCTTGACCATGACTGGAGACGTCTGCCCTGCTATTCAAGTATACATATGTGTCTGTATGTGTGTGTTTGTTCAGGTCAATGTCAACACACAGGCCCACTCCCCAGCAGCTTAGCTAATTACACAAGAGCCCCGAAGGCCACTTAGAACAGGTTAGCTAATTAACAAACAGGCTGATTGCAGATTAATTGAGAGGTGTTCCTAATCTTAGTAGTGAGCGCCGTAAACACGGCTGCCCTGGTACTACACCGCAACGCATTCCTAATGTTGTGAACCTGTTCACTCATATGGCAAATAAAATCTATCTATCTATCTATCTTCACCCCTAAACACAATGACAAATGCTGACTGCTGCTAATTAGCCTGAGACGGCTAAGTGTGGGGAGTGTATTTACCGTTAGCTCAGCATCATATGGATGGGGCCTTATATTCACCTGTGTAGTTTAATTACATAAACTGCAACTGTTTAATAAAAGAAATATACATATATCAAACCCACATACACTCCCCAGGTCTTCTGTCAATCAAGAAAGTAATTGCACATATTAATTTAAACACACGTACAGTATAATTCTTTAAGTTAGACACTTAAGTTAATAACATGATTGTGGCATGATTAGCTCAGAAAGGTAGACATGCATTCACTTAAGCTCTTTGACCTAAAGAACATGGCAAAATGGCAGCTGTTAAACATTCTACAAAATATACCTGATTTGAGTACTGTTTTTGGTCATTTTCACTGTCAAATTAAAAGATTATTTGGAAATTTTGGTCTTACAGTCAGCTACATCTGTGCAAGGCCAGAGTCTGCTCCTAACATCGTAGTGTAGAACATGTAACCTGAGACTGCTTCAACACAATAGGTTATGAGACCATTACAACTAACAAAATGAAGAGAAATTGGCAGCTCAGCAGGAATCTGAACCAGCAACCATCTGTGAGACAATCATCTGCCAATGGATCGAGATCACAGCTCCTCCCCTTTCACATACACACACACACACAAACACACAATACCGATCTTGTAATTTAGCAGCCACTAAAACTAGTCCCCAAGGCCTGACTTCTTCCAACTTCCATCTGCCTGAATAAATTCATCATACAGTTCTTCAGTCTATCACATACACACCTGTGCCTTTTAAATAGCCCACTTCCCCAAAACACAAACCCTACCTGGCCTCTTTCGAACTCTGACCCCACCCTTTACCCTATATTTCCCATAATCCCCTTCTCCATTGACTGCTTCATTTCCTTCTTTCTCCTGAGCCACCTGTGTTTTTTAAAATCAGGATGGAACAATTCACCTGAAACACACTCGCACACATTACCCAAATCCCTAAACACACACGTACACAAACACACACGCATGGACTGTCCCTGACAAGACAACAGCCCTCAGCAGCTGCTTCCATTGCCTAGCAACGACCAGCCTGATAGATGACCCAACGATGGATAATTACCGTAAATCACCACAGCTCACACACTCTAACCAGAGATAGAGCAAGAACGTGGCATAAAGAAACAGCAGTGACTGAAAAGGATCAGAAATGGTCGACAAGGATTGGTCATGTGAGCGCTAATGCACCTTGATGAGTGCAAATTTACCTGTCTTTTATGGCTTCTATTTAGACTAGGCGAGATTGCTAATATCTGCATACAGTATTGATGCAAGAAAATAGGCTATACAAAATGAGTTACTGGCCATGATAAATATGGGAAAAGCAGGATGTGTGTTTTTGAGAATAGAGCTTAGTGAGTAAGTATCACAAAGTTGCACACCATGTCCTGTAACGTATGTGTGTGAGCAAGATCCAATGAATGGATCCAATGAATGGATGTGAGATAGACATTGAGCCTACAGTATTGTTGCTGTAACCTGAAACTGTGGGCCCTGCCTTCCTGCAGCTGTCAGAGATTCACATCTTTACACACAGGCGCCAATCAAAAACCACACGGTAAGCAGCGGGTATTAGCGCCACTGTGAAGCGTACAATAGGAGGAACAATAATGCAATCTGCTATATTCAAAGTTTGTGATCTATTATTTGAATCCAAAACCGAATGTTGAAGACTTAACAGATAATACTGAGCAATCCTAATTTATGGATTTCAATAGCAACATAAGTTTCAGATTGCACTCTGAACAACGGATCTTGGATATACACACACAGCTGTTCTGTTTACTTCCTCTTCATTTTGCGCTCCTCCAGACTGTCCCTCTTTGGCTTAGTCCTTCTTTCTTTCTCTTGCTGCTCGCCCGGCCCCTCCCTCCCTGTGGCAGTCCTGGCTGATGCAGACATTTGATCTGGCTGCCTTGTGATAGATTGACAGGTAATGAGGAGGTTGAAGGGGCGTTGGAGACAGGAGCAGGTGTTCAGCACAGTCTTTTTGGCCGGCGCTAAGCTGCCATGTCCTTCACTGTTACACCGCACCTCTCCACTCCCTCTCTAGCTCACTCTTTCTTTTGCTCTTTTCTTTCCAACATCCCCCCGTTTCTGAGAAAAGACGACTATGCAATCCATCACACATGACACAGTCGGACATGGACTGTCTTTATATGGAGGAAAACGCACGGGCCGTGGAGGTAAATATAGAGAAACGAAACATCAAGTCCGGCACTGGCACAGGCAAACTGGGGCTGATCAGTCAAAGTGAATGGAGCAAAGGATGAGACTGATCTGGAGCAGCCATGTAGAGGTGACCGATTTTGTAAGGTGCTTCTTTCTACCTGTACCACTAAAATATAATTATGCACATGGCGTCACATTAGCTGTCACTATGAGCATCATCCTCTGTCATCATCTCTTGGCATCAAAGTATTATAAAACCCTAATATATTTATTAGCAATTATCATGTAGAGAATCACTAAAACATAGAAAGTCTCTTATGTTTACAGTCATATCTATATCAAATATAAACTTCAAAAAGGGTTTCATGAGCAAATATATGGTTTTCAAAAATAAAACATATGTTCTCAGAAGTCTTTCAAGTTTGAGGAAATTGGGACCTGTTACTTCCTGTCAAACGTTTGGCCCTGTTAAGATGTTTTAGAAAAGATTTACTATCTGACATTCAGTGTACAAAAAACATGCCTCACAGTCATGTAATTAGAAGTGACACATTTCTGGTATTCTAGTGCAAATGCTTGTTTACAGAGTTTTACAGATAAAAACAGCACAACAATTTCAAATAGTTCTATACAAAGGATAACAAGGCTCCAATGGAGAAACAACCTAAATGTAGTGAGTGCTTATATTGTCGTCACAGGACCACATGAGAGACAGTGGGGGAAATGAAGCTTGAGCCTATAAATCCTCCCCTCCAGTTTACAACCAACATTAAAGGACATGTCAGCCTCCTAAATCAGCAGGCAGCGCAGAGACAGCAGGGCTAAAACGGAGCATTTGCATGTTCCCTCAAACATTCCTGAGAGGTGAACAAACTGCTTAGCCATCTTCCTCCACTAATATCAACATCACTGTTCAAATACAAACTACATGATCAATTGTGCCACTTTAGTCATGACACAACTTCTGAAGCACAATCAAAAGTAGATAAAGTATTTTTTTTAAGACCACCTCATAGTCAGGTATGTTCCTGGCACTATTCTAACAACAAAAACAGTATAAGAGGACAGTCTTGGACAGACTAATCTTTTAAAATTATGCCACTGGGCTTAAAATGAACCATTCCCAATTGTCACCTACTTAAAGAGAACCTGTTTTTTGAGAAAAGTCATTGACGTCCAATCACATTCAAACGCACTCGCCTGTCAGTTTATAACTCTGCTACTTTCTCCTCACACACACACACAGACCAAACATCGACCAACACACAAATAGACACCCACACATACACACTTTTAAGCCCTGCCTGGCATCAGCTGTCACACAACCTGTCTCGGAGAACTAAGCGGAGACAGACGCTGTCAACTTAGAGTGCCTCAAATGCCCACATCCAGCCAGGCAGAGGAGAAATCAGGCCTGTCTCCCAGTATAATTTGCGCTAATCCTTCATGGGAGATAGTAAAGTCTATGGCATATCTGCCTAATAGCATCAGTCAGCGGCAGGTTCTAATCTCATATTTAGACCCATTTCCATCACGAGTGACGACAAAAGCGGCAGCACAAAGTGTGATTACCTTCTTATTTTTGCATTTCTGCATGACTTGACTCCTGATAATGGTGAAGGATTTAAAAAAGGCAGAAAACTTAGAGCTCTAAATGACGGAAGAAGAAAGTCATTTTAGGCGACTACAGAAGACAGGTGGAAGGGAAAAACTGAGCAGGTATAAGAAGAAGAGCCCCTGAAAAAGAGGGAAAAGTGGAGAGTGAAAAGCTTTCAGTAGTGAAACCTTCACACACGGCTGTTCAAAGCGTTTACAACCTGTGGTGTTTGTCCTGCTCTGCTGCTGCTGGCTGCTTTACCGCGTGTGCATTTGAATACTGACTGGAGTGCATCCCTCTCTTTCAGACAGCATCATAAAAGACGACACACACAATGAGGGCTCTTTTCAGATGAGTGCATGGGGCTGCCTGGGGGTAGGGAACCACCTCCGAAAAAACGCTACGGCACTTCAGCTTCTACAGGCCGCAATGAGGTGCTAAACCTTGAGGAATAAGACATTTTTCAGAAAGATTAGAAAATATACAGAAACAGATCCTTATCTGTCCAAACTTGTCATACTGTTGTTGTGTCATTGGGCAAGACATTTACCCAACCTTGCCTGAATGTCTGAATCTTTGATGGTGGTCCCTGGGCAGCTGTGGCTAGAGAGGTAGTTTCCCCCAACTAGCGTGTTACTTTGGAGTGAATACAAAAATCTGTAAAGCACCTTGAGGCAACATGTTGTTTGACTGTGAGTCACTTGAAAAGAAAAAAGAGGGATACAAAACAAAGTGTAGGTAGTGCAAGGATCCCGTAATGAAGCTGTAAATCAGAGTCTGATGAGAAAGGACTCTAGAGGAGGATCACATCACTGGAGATCAATGCGGACAGCTACACACACAAAAAACACAGACACAAACACACGCAAACACACAGTCAAATTTGCCTTCCCCAGCAGAGCCGACTTATGAAGGCACAAGTAGCCGCATAGGCATATAATTCAATGGCACACATGCACTACTGACACATACTACTCTAATCTACAACCTATTAAACTTCCACCCCCCCTCTCCAAAGCACCAAGCAGAACCCACCACCACCCAAGGGCTCAGGGAAGTCCCACCTCCTTGTTCAATCCAGCTCGTCTGAATAATATGGGCCCGTGATGAATGGCACCATAACTCTGATATCCACAATCAATCTCAGCTTTAAAGACACATCCATCTTGTGTAGTACTGACAGTGGACTTGGGAGTAAGGGGGGGGAAAGAAGGGTAGGGTGGGGTGCTTGTCCTGACCACCTAGAAGTAGTGGGAGGATGGGGTGCTAGGGGGTACTCGAGGGCCAAGAGAGGCGGCACTGAGTGATGTCTGTCAGCTCACATCTGGCTGCAAAAATAAATGAGGCTTATGAAGACAAATGAGAAGGGCCTGCTGATCCAATCACACAGTGCTCCTAAGTATAAATACTAACAGAGACAGTGAACTGTTCAAAGAATAGATAGAAACCAGTATGAGGTTAGATACATCTTTTGGTCATTTTGGTTAAGCAGACTGGAATTTGTAATCTATTTTAAGTTTATTCATGGTAAAGGCCTATAATTGAATTGTCAAAACACTCGAGTGTATGTATAGACATGTAAGACAAATAAACGCTCACTTTATTAAGTAGACCTTGTACCTAATAAAGTGGCACCTGGGGGGGTAAGCTGACCTGATTCATGTATTGTCATCTTGATGAAGACCTTGCTTTTGCATTTTACCACAAATCTGCTGCTTTTATTGCGAAAATCCTACTAGATTCTTATCCATACAGAAGCTTTGTTTGTAATCTAATGAAGTGGCCAGTGAGTGTTTACATGCTGCTTGTTGCTCATACGTCATAATACCTGATATAATTTTATTCAGTATAAAAAAGTTCACAATTTAGCTTTTGAACTTAAAGAGCATATTTGACTCTAAATCTAAAACTCGACAAACAAACTCATCAGAGGGCTTCACACTCTCATGCTCTCACTGACGGTGCACATAATAAAGGGGGTAGGGAAGAGAGTGAACTATCCATGACCTGTTGGAGGGGTCATTCCTTAGTGACACAGCCACTGAATATTCAACTTAATGATGCACCATATCTTTTTAACCTCTGCAGACAAAGCAAGAAAACACTATACTGTCAGAGAAGGGCTACCCCCACTTCTATTTTCTCACTCAGTGTCTCCTCACTACCACCATGTGCTGCCCCAAGTTGAGTTTTTAAATATTAATCACAGACTTTTATACAGTGGAGTTTTCTAGCAGCTCTTCTGGCTCAGTGAAGTGAAAAGGCATATACCGTTTATACTGCAATTACCAAGTAACCATGAGTGAGAATTGGATTTGTTTTAATATATATTTTAATTGGGGATTTATTATTTATTTATATGTAATAACTGTCACTTAAGAATAGATTATTTAGTTGAAAAATATTACAAGGTAGAATAACATGTAATCTATGTTAGTTATTTGGAAACTCTAAAAAAGATCAATAAAGATTTAAGTTCAATTTTCATTTATAAACTAGGTCTAATCCAGAACAAAAGCAGTTCTAAATTCTTACTTTTTTTATTTGGTTATAACATAAAAGTGCCCAAAGAGTGTTAAATTGACAGTATACATTATATCTGAATGGAAATCCTATTACAAATTCTTTCCTCACTACTGTGTACTGGGCTCACTAGGACTGCAATAACAATACATTTGCAACATATTATGCAGCCCTAATAAATACAGCAACAAAATGGGTTCAAAACAGTGGATTGCGGTGAAAAGATCTGACCTCACTTTAAGCCAACGCCCGTCGTGGTGAAGGAAGGCGAGGGCAGCCGGGTGACAGAGTTTATTGATTGTGGAAGTGGCCGTGATGGAGTTAACCCTAACATGGGCCGATGATGGGGGTGTGAGGGCCCGGGATGAAAGGTGAGCTTGTGATGGATGGAGAGGAAGCTGGGATTGGTGCACAAGAGCTGAGGGACGTGTATATGCACATGGTCACGGTCCGACTGACAAGGTTCACTATTGTACCTGACACATCACTTAAAGAGGCATTCCTATGTAGAAGCTGTTCTGCAACTTAATGTGTTTCTAAAAGTGCCTCGAGAGTTCAACGCCGTGACCCCAAAAGACTCCGACTGTGGCCTAATCAGAAGCGAAAACTGTAATCACTGTCAAACAACTGCTACTTATCAGGTATGAATAGATTCTGTGCTTCCAGGAAACAAAATAATGTAAAGCAAGAAATAAATAAAATAAAATAATTTGGGCGTGTGATGTCACTCGTATAAACAAACATTGTACATGTGGACGTTAACAATAGGTGTGTCCTTTATGTGGTTATATAATTTGAATGTCTGCAAAAGAGCAAAATACAATGTTAAAGCAAACTGGTTACATTCAGTAGCGAACAAACAACATAAATGTACATGCCAGAAAAGGAATGAGAAAAGATGTAAAACAGGCAAATACACTGGAGCCGGGCTCAACCATAATCATGACCAGTCTGTAATATATGCTATAAGAGGCTGTTTTTCACAACCAACTTCACAAAAATGAAAAAAAAAAAGACACAAAGAACTACAACTGAAAAAATAAAAAGTAATGTATCTGAAAGGGAGCCGGTTAAAAAAAGCTCAGTGTCTAAACTTCAGCAAGTCCCTGCTCTGTCCACAGTTTCTGGTCTCGTCGTTTGTACATCATTTCAAAAATAAGTAACTTAACAAATTGGTCCCCAGTTAGACAACATGAACTTCTTTTCAAAGTATAGAAAGTGACTGCACACAAGCACAACACACAGGTACCAATAACCCTTGCGACGCAGCTGTGTGTGACTACAGGGAAGACAGAAAACATTACAGGGCTCTTTTTTTGGCATCGAGAGAAGTGAGCGTGGAGGGGGGGGTGAACGACGGGGCGGGCCCAAGCAGTGGAAGTGAGGGAGGGCCAGGCGAGCGAGAGAGCGCTGGAATGAACTCTCTCAGGCTTTGTGGTGCACGTTTCCCAAGGCCCCCGCCTGGCCCCTTTGATAAATGACACATGTCATTCTGTCAGCTTGTGACACTGCAGCTGGGAGGCCCTGTGATGTATGGCTCTGCTGAAAAAGGAAATCAACTTTTTTCCCTTCTCTCTCTCTCTACTCTCTCACCCCTTCTTCCTCCCTCCAACTCGCCCGCTCGCTCTCCCTTGGCCCTGGCTGAGTGCATGGCCTTTTTATATGAGGATTTAGGTTTCCTCTGGTCCAGTAAGTTCCCACCTCCCTCGTCCCCCCCTTCAAGCCGGGACACATACACGGCGGTGACGCAGCTATTATGATCATGTACAAAACCTGTAACCTGAGGAAAAAGGGGGCAACGCCACATTGTCGCAGCAAGAGTCAAAGATTTATGGCGAAAAGCGAAGAAGTAAACAAAGTATATGTGCTTTTTAGTAGGCAGGGGGGGGGGGGCAGGTGAAGAAAGGAGGGGGACCATTCCGGTCGGGCAGGATGGCTCCCACTGGGTCATCTGTCATACATGTGTCTGACTGGAGGACGAGTACAGCTCTGAAAATACTGCGTACACAATCCCAAAGGAACTGGGATGAACTAAGAAATCTATGCCACACACACACACATACACATACAAGTACAGTATAAACGCAGGCAGATAAATATTCACACTTGAGCTGAGATTTCAAAGCAAATACCCGCACTATCAATCTTTACAGAAATGAAAACAAAGACACAATACGATTTTATTTCGCAGGGCAAATGGGTCCAGCCAATGAGCAAGCCCCAGAGGCTTGCCCTAACCCTCCCTTCCGAGCAGATTAGCCTATCACGGCATCCTATTGACCCTTCAACTTCCACCACGTACCGCCCACGCTTCGGGTGAGCCAGCAAACAGAAGACCAATCTCCTATTCCCATTTTTTTCTCTGCACACACACAAACACTTTCACACACTTTCGGACTCACTTTATAATCATACTTGTTCTTTCGTTTGCTTCCTAACTCACTCTCTTCCCAACATAACCCCTCCTCCTGCTCATTTCTCTTTTTCTCAACGGCTGACCTGTTATCAGTGCTCTGGAGATTTAACAGCCACAAGAAAAAAGGAGAAAAAAAACATGGTTGTGAGTCAGGCGTGACGAAGGGACCTTTCCTAGTGTCGCCTCTCTCAATCTTAGCGCCATCTCACAACAGGAACACACAAAACATTGAAGCTTCCACAATGACAACACACTTATTTGCCATGAAGACTACACTCTGTCAAGTGTAGTGAAATCAAGACTGATATGTTGGTTTACGATCGGGGGGAAAAAAGAGGAGAAAAGGATTTGGAAGAGGGCACACACACAACTAATGAGTAAGAGTTCACTAGTGTTGCCATGGGGACCAGGGCTACTTTGACTAAAGGAGAGCAAAAGAGCCACAGACAGAAACGAGAGAGAAAAGAGAGGGGGGAAATGGCTTTGAAAAATGGGGGGTTTGGTGGATATCCAAATGACTCTCAAGATATTGTGTCATGAATACTCACTGTGAAGGCTGTGAGAAGTGAAGGAAACAATTAAAGAACTGTTTAGCTATGATCAACAAATTATTATGCAGTACGATGTTGATGTTTAACGAAATACATTTCTGGGTATATATATTCATTTTGTCTTCTTGGGGATAGGGTAAGAACAATAGTACAGTTACAGTAATAACTATTATTGTCTGACTAAACAAATATACTAATCGAAATACAATTCTATTAACTGGATTCTTTTGACAAATTGTGAGAGATTTCTTTTTATATCTAATTTTCAAACACATCTGGCGACACTGGTTTGATAATTCCACTGAATAGAAAAGGGGCTTTAGGGGAAAGAGATCAGAAAGCAACATTAAGTATAGCAGTGCAGCGGTTCATCTACACTCCAGCCACCTGGGGGTCATGACCTGCCCACGACCCCGTCAGATGTGCACTTTGGCCATGCTGGGTGAGATTGTGCGCATGGGGAGTGTATTGTGTATGGAGGGTTGTGGGGGGGGGGTCCCAGGAAAACAGGGCATCATTAGTGTTGAGTGATGAGGGATGGCCCTGTCTGACGACTTCAGGGTACGGCTTTGCTTTGCTGAAGAACCTGCAAGGCTTTTCTAAATGCCAGAAGGCTCGCACAATGCAGGCAACAACTGTGCATGTGTGTGTGTGTGTGTGTGTGTGTGTTTGGTAAAAGGAGGAGGGGGGAGTAGGGAATGCACCCCCTGTTAACAAGCTGCCACTGTGACCCACCAGGATATTGCATAGACACCCATTGACAACAAACATATTGAATACTTACAAGCCTAGGAGTGTTATCACAAATTTCAAATACCAATACTTTGAAAGATACTAGTACATTATACAATTGTGTGCCAGAAGAACTTCTTTGAAGAATTGAAACTACTTTGAGCAAAAATGAGTTGCAATGTAGCATACACAAGATTAAATTAAAAATGTCAACTGGAGGAGGTAAAGAAAGACGGCACAGTTGATATCGATAGTAATAATGCCTCTTTTTGTATTGAATGGTAATAAAATATATTTTTGAAAACTCAAAAGGCTATTGCCACTGTGTGTACCGCTAATGTACATCTAAATGTATATTTAGAGCAGCCACTGAGCCCATTTTGTTTTTGTTTAGTCTCCTGTTTGGCCAAAGTTATTTCGAGTGGCTTGATGTACTCTTTTAATCACTGCTGAAGGGGGCGAGGGGGGCGGAAGCAAGAGGCATGAGGAAATGAAGGCTGTGGTATGACAAGAGGGGCCAGTGTGCAGTGTGAGACTCCAAGGTCAGCTGATAAACACTACATTCACAAGTCAAGACTGAGGCAAGGTGACAAACCTGCAGCCTCTAATATTCTCCTCCCCCCTCTTCCTTTCCTAGTTCCTTTCATTTGATACACAGCATTCCCTGCAATTAATCACTAGAACTGTTACACCATGGTAATACCAAAAACAATCTCCATGATCACACGCACAAACAAAATCTCAAATTGCTATCATCCATCTCACCTGCCCCCTGTTAAGAGAGCGAATGGGGGAGTAAGGGCCGCGGTGAAACGGGTGAGCCATTCACATGTACAAATCTGGCTGCACTGCAAAATTTTACCAGTGAACCTTACTTTCCAAAAACCTAGAAAGCCTTAAAAATACCACATTCATCTATTAGTTTCAAATGATCCACTTTACAAGGTTAGGAGATTGTTCTTCATTTGAAGGGGTCAACAAATTGCCCCTAGTGAATAAATGTGAGAGTGAATGAACGGATGTCAGCTAGGGCCGTACAATTACTCACAAATCAAATCGAAATTGCAGTTTTAATGGTCACAATTAGAAAATCGCAAAGGCTGCAATTTTAAGGGCAATATAATATTCTCTGCACAAAGCAAAATATGAAAAAAATCAGCTTACCTTGTAGGCTACAAACATGTTCTGAAAGGCATGTTTCTTGTAGTTTAACAGTTAATATTTGAGTCTCCTTTCGAGTGTTAATGCTTCCAGAAATGTACTATGAACTGAATCTAATTGTAATTGCAAATTTCATTTAAAAAAATCGTGCATAAGAACTTTTCTTCTAAATTGTACAGCGTTGGTGTCAGCCATGCGACAAATTGGCCAACGTCCACTCCCCGCTTAAGGCCTATAGTTGAGGAAAATGAATTCTGGATCTAACTTTGGAGTCACTTAGTATTTCCAGTCAATATGCTAGAACATTTATTTTAAGGTTAACGTGTGTTGTTTTACAGAGTATAGGGATATGATGATGATGGGGGAAAATTAACAGGAGGCACAACCAAGCCCGTGAAGGCGCCGGGGCTAAAGGATCAATGTGGTGGGAGCTGGCTGCTATGTAAAACACTCGCTTAAGTCAGCTGCATCCGGTTGAATATTTAATCCCTCCATCCATCTCCACAAAGAGCGTTTTCCTTTTAGCTTTAGCTGGCGTTTACTTTGAGTACACACAAACGTTTGGGGTGGTGGGAGACGGAGGGGGAGAGGGGGAGGCAAACGGAGCACCAATGATAAGAGCGATTTGCATGTGGATGGAAAATATATTTTCAGGTTTGATATTGCTTGGAGCAGTCTATAGTTACCAGTATGAGACTAGAAGAAAAGGGGAGGTATGCCTGGAGAAATGAGGGAATAAAGAATTGTACGAGTGAGAAAGACAGAGGTTACTATTTGTGAAAAAAAAATAGTCTCAGAACGGAGACACTGTAAAAGCAAACCAAATTCGACTCCAGGGGTTGCCTTATTTAAAACAACAGATATGCAAATAAAGCAGGAGGGTAACAAAATAACATCAATATTATCTACCCCAGTTATTTCTGTGGCAAATGATTTCTAGGGAGAATAATCCAGAACGGCAACTCCCAAGTGAACATGCAAATCCATCCATGTATTCCTGGGGAGCCTTTTCTACTCACACTTTTCACGTTGCTGTTTTTTGCTTCTATCCCTCTTACGATTGAAGCTTCTCATGTTTATTCTGCCGCGACGATGAAGACTGCATTTATTACAGAAGAAAAGTAATAAGTACACAGTGTCAACAGCACGCCACAGGAGAATGAAATGACTTTTGAGTTTGTGGATGACATGGCTACATAAGGCTAAATTGCATGTAATAGATAGCCAAAACATAACATCAACTAATCATTTTGAATGGCATAGCAATGCGTTCAACAACTTTACACGTCGGCTACGGATGTCTACACGGCAACGGTGTTATTGTTTTCCAAAACGCATCGATTCCCAAAACGCTGAGGAGGTAGTTTGGTCTCTCAGCGGGGTGCCGTTTTCAGCCATTCCGCTCTCATGTAAACTGCCAATACGCATCCTCTCTCAAAACGATGATGTCACAGCCCCGTCCTGAACAGCTATTGGCTAAAATGCATCTGGGTCTCGGGTGACCGGTGAACGCAATATTTTATGACAAGAAACTGTCAGATATATGTATAAATGATGTCTTGTGCATTGGATCTGATCAGCACCGCTCCAGAAAGCCACAAGATGTAAAAGTTGAACACAGGAAGTGACCGCACCAAAATTGGACTTCTTCTAGTTTGTGTTGTGCTGTGTCTAGCGCTAGAGCTGCCACAGCGCCATTTGCTGGACAAACAGGAGTATTAGTTTTTGAATACGCGTAGTCGTCTAAACGGGCCCTCAATTTAAGCTGCAGCCCATATATAGTTTGCTTAGATACTAAAGGAACAGCATTGTCTAATTTCTTCTCTTTTTTTCTTCTGCTCCGGGGCTGATCCTAAAATGTGTTAGTCAGCCAGCGGGGTTTACTGGAAGTGAGCCTTCAAGATGGGCAATGGCAACTGTTCATTTTCTCACTCATTGACCTCATCTCCTGACTTTACAATGCGGAATAAAAGAGGCCCTATTTTAGCCAACAGTCAGTAACCAGGAATCTGGGAAAGTAGTATTTAGGCTTAAACATGCAGCTCTGCAGAAGATGTAGAGTAATGACAAAGTGCTTAGTATGTCCAATTAGGTCGCACAATATGTCTCAAATCAAAGTTAGTATTATTGGCACATGCAGTATCTGTATCACAAGAAAGTAAATGTATTTTTTGACCAAATACAATACTAATCATAATTAATTGAGACCTGGTTTAGTCCTTAACATGTTTTTATATGGCATTATTATTGCCATATCCAACATTATCGCATACTTTTCTATTTTCATGCAGCTTTATTCGATAGATTCTAGGCAGTGTGGTGTTTGGTGACAATCTATATATAAGGAAAGTATAACAAAAAATTTAAAAAATTAAAAAGCTGCTTTAACACACAGTGAACTAACCCCCAATCGTCCTAAAACAACAGTAACTAGTGCTAATGTGGCTAATGTGTTATTTCTCTCAGTACTCAGACAGCTGGACCAGAGCTGGGTTGTGTGTATGTGTGTGTGCGCAGTGCTGATGGCGGGGGGCACGAGGTGGGGGGGACTCGGCCGGCCGGGCAGTAATTCTTAATTGACACCTGTCAGGATAATGGCGACAGTCGCAGCTGTTGCAGGAAAATTTGTCCATCGCCCTGTTCATGTGTCAGCTCTAATACCCATCCTAAAACTGCCCCTCACCACGCACACCTCACGTCACCCCGGTCCAGATGCCAATGTGTGATAGTAATGTTGAACCTGAATAAAGAGGCAAATTCTCTATAAATGCTGTGAAGTTCAAGCATTTGAAATTGAAATACTGTCGATCTCCACTTCAATTTACAACAAGGTAAATCATTGATCATCCTGGCTCTGGACGCACTATTCAAACCTGGGGCTAAAGACTAAACCAGTGGTGAAAGATTAGTAATCTCTACGTTTTTTGTCTCCAGGCTCTATGATAGCCATTATTACGATATCTTCTTCACTTACTTACAATCTGAATATTTTGCTTGCTGATATCGCAATAATAATTACAAACGTGTACACGCTGCAGTCCTACATGTTAGAAGATGTAAAGCTGTAAAGGGGTATAAAGAAATGAAAATATATTGTGTATATGTAGAAGAGAGAGAGAGATGGGGGAGAGGGCTGGGCATCCCTGGGTAGGGCTTGTGCTCTTCTGTAGTGGGCCCATCTCATTTGTCTTGTTTGTTTGTTAGCATCAAAGCGCTGCCTCTCACTCCCCTAGCTAACTGATGTAATGAGTGGGTAAGCTACATGTTTTTTTGCGCTGAGGAATTCAAATACTTATTAGACAAAATATTCTGTAATTGCTCATCTTTTATTGATAGAAGTAACATGTTGAATTTGGTTCTAACAGACTTTTCTTGTAGCCTCTTGAGAAGGCACTGCGCTGATAAAGAGAGCAGTGAATGTAATGCTTTACTTAAGAAAATTTAACATATCATCTTTTTCCTCTAAATGTTTCTCGACGACTTCTCTTGAACGCTTCCCCTCTTATCTTCCTCACATCTCAAACCATGTGCCAGAGAAAAAATAAAAACACAACATAAACAAATTTCTATTAATGAGCTTTTATGTCCTACAATCCCAGTGTGGAGCCTAACCAAACCTAATTAGTCAGCAAAACGCAAATATTACATAGTAATTAACCACACAAAGAGCGCGCTGATAACACTATTGGCGTTTATCAAGGCTTTGAGTCCAAACTCGCGTCACTTTAAAACACTATTTTGTTTTGCTGCTGCAACATTGAAAAATGAGAACAAAATTCTTTATTTAGGCTAAATAGTTTTTCTATGGCCGTCAGGAGGAAGACTGGAAAGACTGCTCGTCAGCCCAGTCCCAGAGGGCTGCTTTCTATCTGTTTCTGACTTGATTTTCTCAGACTGAATCTCTTTTTTTTTTGGATCCCATGACTTGCTGCTGTTTTTATGTGCTGCAAGGCAGGCAACAAAGCACATCTGGCTGCTTTAATGATATGATTTCCCATCATACTAAGCCACCTCCATTATGACCTCCCACAGAGACATGCTGGCTGCATTTAAGCATTAGGTGTAGGTGTGTGTTTGTCTGTCTGTCTTTGGTCCCTCTGTCTGTGTTTGTGCGGTGTTTTGGTGAATGTGTGTGTATAAAGTGCAGAAAGGCCAACACTACAATAGTGATGGTAGCAAAATGCCCGAGGGCAGCTTTTGTTGAGAATGCCCCAGAAAAAATCAGAAACAGAAAGAAAGAGACAAGACGGGGCCTTAGCGCTCTGATGTGAAATATCTGTGTGGACAGCACAAGCGAATCAAACACACAAATGCACTAATATCTTCCATTTGATACAATACACTTGTTCACTTTTAATAAACACCAGAAATTGCTTCAGAGGATCTTGTGACTCTTCTGTTAATAGGAATATAATCATTATCTTTGCAAAAATGTGTCACAACACAAACCAAAACACACACAGGGCCCTGGAGAGTGTGAGCATGTTTGATCTCTGACCGCCTCAAACCCCACATGTAAATTCACCTGATCGTTTCAGTGGGTGGTGCCGGAGCAAAAGTGGCTATCGACGAGGCCGATCAATGCCACCTGCTAACGACACGGCCGCTCTAATTAGCGTAACCTCTGGTACAGTCTGACCGCCAAACTCATGTACACAAAGGCAACACCCAGCAAACATACAGTACACACCACGGGGGGCTGCACTGGATCAATACGTGCCGTCTAATATAGGATCAATAGATTGGTTAAAAGTGAACTGGTATGACATAAAAATACACTGCTGTTGGTGGTGTTGATGTGCCGCTGTGGGGGGAACAGGGGCAGACTCTGAAGGTAGGTCCTGCTGAAGAGAATGACTAACGCGGGGTTGTTACCATTACATTCGTTAAAGTTTTCATTCCAGGAAACTAAAGCTCTGGTCTAAAGCTCCAAACATACACAAACATGCTTTTATTGCCCTTGCTGTCTCTTTATACCCCTCTGTCTAAAACACACATAGATTTTCTTTGAATAAATCTTATATAAAACACATTTCTCAGAAGCTGTGTCATTCAGTCACTTACACTTGGCCAGTAAATCACACAAAATGAACTTTTTATCAAAACAAGACTGTGTTAATTCTCCGAAATGAGGGCGGCATTCGAATCTGGCAAAGTCCATAAAACACACCTACAGGCGGTTTAGCACTTTTTAGGACGCCAGTGTAGACATATGTATCAGGGCATGAAAATCTAAATATGCTGATTATTTTAAAGGTACAATATCACACCTCTGCTAGGCGCACAAAGGTCGCTGTGTAATCGGAGCCATCTTGGGCATGCAAAATCATTAATCCCTCTAGAGCAGAATTAATCAGAGGCTTGCAGCTAGACCAGACCAGGACGTTCAGCCAAAGTACGTCTCCATTGACTTTTAATGCAGCAGTGATTTACAGGCAGCACTGAAACGCATGCAAAAAGTGTAAAACTTCAACAGTATGTCAGATGGTTTTACAAAATGGATCATGATGCAAATTTGGATTGCTCAGTGGAGACCAGGCCTGAGACTCAATAAAAAAAACACATCTTTTACAACGGTCCTATCTCAATGCAGCTGTGAAATCTCATAGAACTTTCGGAAAAATCTGTAGAATCTTGAGTCAAAACGTGAGCCCGCTAATTAGCATGATTTAAATGAAAATAAATAAGTGCAATGAAAAATTAGCGGAGAAAAAAAAGTAGGGAGATTGAAATATAGCTTAGCTACTTTGGTCCTCTTAATACAAGGTTATAAAAGTGGTATAGGTGGGGGCGGCGGGGGCTTCGCGAGGTCATTAACTGGCATTGTCTCCTGACGTGATTAGTCAGGTAGCAAAGTCCATTTGTCACCTGCACAGGCAAATTGAGTTGGTGCTGCACTAGAGGCTATGGGGACTGTATAATATCAACTTGATTACATCAAGGCAGCTGCGGACTTGACACCTTACTGAATTTGTCAGCATTAATCGTTAGGGCCTGTCACAAATCCATCAGCTCTACAGATAATTAGGGCTCTCTTTAATGAAGCCAACGGGAAGCAACCTTACCCCCAACACACATTCCTACTCTGAAAGCACACACACACACACTACACACATACCATGGTCTTGTAATTAACCATCGAGCTCAAAGAAATACGGACCACTATCTCATCGCCTCCGTTTCTCACTTCTATAGGAATAATGCGTCTTAGATGAAAGGCATTGTTGTTTTAATTGTGTCTGCCTCCTTTATGACCTCGACAGATTGAAATGTACAAGTCTCCCTGTGTGTACAATATGGACATGATTTAATGGGATGAAGAGTGTAAAGTGTGAGTTATGTCTAAACTTTCTGTTACTAACTAATTTGCCTTTGCGTTTAATTTACAAAACATACAAAGATACAAAATGTTGTCTAAATTTTTGAAAAATCCTGAAAATAAATATAATTTCAATTTACTAAATGAAAGTTAATTTATTTGTTAAATGCAGATTATTTTGTAACCGTTATTTTTAATATCATCCATACTTGCTTGTAAGGCCTGCAGCTTTAGACAAAATGCGAATATAAATTTGACCAAAAAAGAAAGTCCCATCCCAATCGTAGCTTTGGATGCATGTAGCTCAAAAACAATTAATGTTTTTGTAACATAATATTGTATCATAATATTTCTGTAATAATAATCTATGTGTTTTATGCAGCTAAATTATATCAAAGCTAATGTCCCACAGTGTACGCTGCCCTCACACAGAGAGGAAGCCACAGGTCAGCAGCAGTTCCCAGCGGAGCATCAAAAAGTCACCTCCACTATTTAAGTGAGTTGGTGTGTGTTACTTACGTATTTGTGGCCACTATAGTATCACATATAGAGTCAATGGCTTATCTTGACTCTAGATTTGGTGATCGCGGACAACTGAAAACCATTTTGCCAAACTGCGAATGTTACAAGCCCATATGGCACGCAGGGGGCAATGTGATGTATCAATGGTGTGTGTGTGTGTGTGTGTGTGTGTGTGCGTGTGTGTGTGTGAGAGAGAGTAAAGGAGGAGGGAGGGGTCAAATCCATGTCATGTTTGCTTCCACAAACCCGTAACACAATTTCAGTTTTGGGTGACTTTTCACATTTTGCGGCAAAATTGAAAAGTATAGAAAAGTTAAGCGCGATAACTCATTTCTGACTTTGTGCACAGTTTTGCCTGAATGAAAAGAAATCTATTTTACGAAAAGCACTGGTTGAATGTTCTCCATCGCCATCTCATCTCCCTCATCTTCACAAACCCCCATCATCTTCAGCAGCTGCCTGTTTTAAAATGATAAAACCCGCTGAGTTCAAAGTCTCCGTCGACTGGCCCTCCTGTTCGACCCGCTTTGCACCTCATATTTCAAAATCTCTTTAAAATTCTGTTACTGTCTTTTGTTCACTCCAGTTGTTAATGCCTAACTTCAAAGGCTCGGCCTCATTAGCACAGAGGTAGAAAACCCCTGTCACTCATTTACATTTGTTTAAAGGCTGTGGGGAGACGAGTACAGAGGAGGGGGGAGTCCAAATCTAAACCACTACAAGTCAAAGTTGTCGGTCATCTGCCAACACCTGGTTTCATCAGTTGGCCACATAGCTAATATTATACTAGCCTCCAGCCGGGGATATTGATTTCATTATTGGACTGATTCTTACAGTGAATGTGGGCAGAATCTGGATGTGTACATATCGTCTAAATCTGACAAAATCAAAAATGTGCCTTCATCACCTCCTCAAAAATGTATTAAGCTACTATTAATATTTTGGTATTTTCATCTCTAACGTTTGACTTTTTCATGCAACACATGAATAGTGTGTGGCTAAATGGCTGAAACTACCAGACGTGGCTGTCTTTATGGAGGGATTTATTGATGTTTATCAGGAATGAATAGATCAAAGACCGTCACGTGACACACGATCAATCACGCATCAAATCAAGAATGGCAATCCTTTAATAAATCAGAGAAGAGACGGAAAAAATCCAGACTCCCCCTGCTCTCTCAGTCAATTATTCATCATTACTCACTCGTCTTGAACCTCAAAAACTGCCTTTATCCCCCATAACACGCCATTTAGTAACTTCAGAAGTTTAGTTAAGAATAAAAAAAAATCCTCAAAGTTTTATAGCTCTGATAAAGTGGCGCAAATGTCGTCCTGTGGGTCAGAGTGCTAATTACAGAACGAATAGAATTTTAAATATGTGCAAAAATAAATGTCAGCATGCATACTGGCTAGTCCATAATGTGTGAACGAAAGAGATAAATACTACAAGGCTCCACTGAGATGGGAGTGTGTGCGGGGTATACCTGCTGATCGCCGCGGCTCTTGCTGCTTTCTCCTCGGCATAGTGACCGTCACTTTCCACGGTGCTTCTCATGCAGGAAATACGACTCAGTGAAAGTCTCTCAGTTTGGAAAAATCATCCCGGACTTTAACGGAAAGAGCTATTGTTTCTTCTATGTCTTCTTTGAGCCCCTTGTTGGTCTGCTTTGTGTGTTTTTGTGGAGTTTTTTCAAGCGGAAGATTTGGATCGAGACAGCTCCTTCATGACACCTTCATGTTCATCAAAGATCATCTTCCTCGCTGTGCATTGTTGCAGACTTCAAAAGGAGTAAAAATCCTCAGTTTGTATTAGGGTGTTTGGAAGTTTGTTCGCTTTTTACGCAAACTGGAAATAAATCAACTCTGAAAAGAATAAGTCCCGTGTGAGCGCTGCGCACTCTTGTGACAAGTAATGTATCCTTGTGTTTTTTTTCGTTTCTTTTGCCACAGCCCTGAAAGAGAGAGAGGGGGGAGACAGACAGACAGACAGGCGTTAGATAGATTAATGTCAGTCCCACTGTACCGCGGCCACCACGCCACCTCAGCCCAGATCGTGCTCTCAGTCCCGGACACACTTTTCCTCCCTCACCGCTGTTCGCTCCAATCCAATTTGAAAAGCCAAAATAACACGCCACAGATATCTTGTATTACTTACGTTTTTAAGAGTCGCTCATCTCATTGTATCTCGAACAGTTTTTTGGGGAAGGGGGTGGTTATTGATGCGGTGGAGATCACTTGGAGAGAGGGAGAGAGCAGGGGGGGAACAAACAAGACGCAGGCGCATCCAAGCTTCACCAACAACAGCGACTCAATTTGATCTGTTTTTAAAAAGCCTCCCCACAAATATATGCAGGAGGTTTAAAAGAATAAAGAGTGATCCGTGAGGTCTTCGCTATAAAAAAAAGACAAATGAAAACGGCGGTGGGATCCAGAAGCTGTTTCAGACAGTCTCAACTGATAGACAGACGCATCGAGTGGCTTTTCCTGCTACATTTTTACTCCTCCCCTCTGCACGAGCGTCACCCCTGACAGAGGAGCTACCTGTCAATCTTTTTAATTGTCTTGTTTTCCCCCTCTCCCTCCTTCTCTCTATCTCTCTTCTCCCAGTGCACTACAAAAATCCCACAAAAGGAGATGATCCACATGGAAAGTTCTTCCAAACAGCGCAGCAGCAAGAGTATTTCTGTGCTTTTCAAACTATAAGATCGCCCCGTTTGTTTAACTGACTTTGATTGTAGGCAAAGTGGGGAGTGGGACCACGGTTTTACAGTGTTTGAATAGAACCCTATAACGTAGATTTATGAAGTAAAAAAAATAAAAAATAAATAATGTCAAGCAAGTCTCGCTGAAATGGATATCTGTGCGCAAAAAACCGCTGCCATACGCATTGGTTACAGGTACAACTACAGGATACTGACTGAGTCTTATTGCCACACGTTTCTGTTTATGTTAAGTATGGACTATTAAACACAGTCTAACATTGTGAGGTATGTTAGAGGATGAGGATTGATTTGTTTCACCTTACTAGGAAGTGAGTGTTGTGTCCGGGAAGGGGAGGGACTCAGCGAGAGTGAGGGGCGCTGCTGTGCTGTAGTTTTACAAGGGTAACACAATCGCTAGCTACGTTTGATGCTAAATACGGCGTGTTTTGTCTTGTTCTGGCGGTTAGTGGTGGCTTCAAAGCGGCTTTTATTTGCCTGTGGTCCGGTTGCGAGAGAGCTGGCCTGGCCCTATCTGCGCTAGCGGAGTGAAAAGCCCCACAGCGCAGGCTAACGGCTTGACGGGCTTATTACTACTAGCTGCTGTAAAGTCAAGTTGGCCCTGAACTTTGCCATGTCCACGTCTCCGTTGCTCTTTCAAAGAAGCGCTACGGCTGTGTCTCGCTTATTCAGAGCGAGACGGGGAGGAACCGAGGCACTCTCTGTCGGACTTCGTGTGTCCGCGCGGCGCTACATCATAGACATGTCCTACTCCGCGCACTTCATGGATTATAAAGGGACCTCTATACCCAGCGCTATGAAAAAGCTGGTCGTCACGAAGCTTAGTCCACATTTCAGAGAGGCTGTGGCAGTACAGACTGTAGCTGTACCGACACCTGGGAACGAGGAGTTGCTCGTTAGAAATCGGTAAGTTGTTCGTCAGAGAACAGGCATGCGTCAGGCAGTACCCCTCGTCTATCTCTACCCAACGCGCCTTTCCGATAAGCCGAGTAAATAATCAGACCATACTCCATACCTCAGTGCCAGAATATTGTTTAGAAGTTGTAAAAAGGACTCTGCTTACCTCGCTTTAGCCATATCCTGTTGTTCCCGCGGTCGTCATCATCACAAGGTGGCAAAATATGTGAGGAATAAGCGTTGTTCTGTATTTCCAAGTTCCGCCCTCGCTGCATTTGTCTATCAATCCATCTCGGCATCTCTCTCTGTGTCTCTCCCTCCCTCTCTCTTGTCTCTACGTCACCAACCTGCACACAGAAAAGGGCGCACACAGACATCAGGACATGGAGATGATGGGAGAACGGGCATAAGCTGCAGAATCTCAGCTCACAGCAGCGACGTGGAGACGCTGAATAGACTTGGACCTATAGTGACCGTAGACTGTCGCAAATGTAGCAGTTTATACTCTGCAATCATGTAGCTTTAAAAATGTGATCCCAACTTTGTCCCCATTCTATCCGTCTCATTATTAATCATTACGTTGAGGGTACAGGGGTCAGGTTGGTATTTACTTTTGAACTACGACCTTAGACCGTTCACTTGGCGTTGTGGCGCTGCCTTCATATATGTGTTTAGAGCTGACATAAATATTATTGCAATGTATGAGCTATTTACATTTTTATTGCACAGTGTGTAATTAAACCTAAATTATAGACTGTGCTAGAGACTGTGATTACAGGATTAGTAATAACAATACCTTCCATAAAAATACTCTACATTTTTCAGTTAAAAGTTGGCACATTCTTGTATGCATGTTTGAGTCTGTCATACAATAAATCCTACTGCATTTCTCACCGCGTTTTAATCATACATTAGGTCTAAACAAACTGATACTCAGGAATGTTTCTGATAAAATAGATTTTTAACCAAACGATTTGTTCCCAAAAAGTCTGTTTATTGTGCAGCGTTTATTTGCGTGCATGCAGTGGGACATTTGATTATATTCTGACTTTTTGTGAGACCTGTTATATTCATACAAATATTCAAATCAGATGTTTTAGTAACGTTATCGTTTCATATGTGAACCTCACAACAGCATTAAGTGTGAGCTCATAGTAACGTGTGGTGGGCTCAGTAATGAGACACAGCATGCTGCCGTCTAAAAGACAGTAAATGATTTATTTATGCATTCCTTTCTAACATATTTGTTTCTTTTACCAAAGTAAGATAAAAAAACAAGCCGTCTGGATCCAGAGCTATCTAAGATTTTTAAAGTGCAGTTTGTTGTGGGTGTCTCTGAAGACAATGAATCATGACATCATGCAATGTGTTTTGTGATACAAGCCTTTCCCTGTCAGAGCACGACTGTTCTTCTCAAGAGAAAGAAGAATCATTTCCCAAACAGTGTTTTGTACCATGAGCGCATCTAAGGAAACAGAATAAAAAAAATCTTTAGATAAAAATCTGATATGAGTGGTTGATGGTAATACATTAATAATAATCTCCTGTCTCCTTTTTATTATTTGATGTTTTACAGTTTTGTGGGTATCAACGCTTCAGACATAAATTATTCTGCCGGACGTTATGACACCACAGTGAAGCCTCCGTTTGATGCTGGTTTTGAGGGGATCGGTGAGGTCGTCGGCCTTGGCCTTAGCGCCAGCTCCCAGTTCACTGTCGGGGACACTGTGGCCTACTTCCACAACGGAGCATTTGCTGAGTACACTGTGGTGCCAGCCAAAGAGTCCATCCGCGTCCCGTCTGTAAAACCAGAATTTCTCACTCTACTGGTCAGTGGTGCTACAGCTTACATTGCATTGAAACGACTGGGAGACCTGACCAAAGGTGAGACCGTTCTAGTCACGGCCGCTGCTGGTGGAACAGGACATTTTGCCGTGCAGTTTGCCAAACGGGCCGGGTGCCACGTGATCGGCACTTGTTCTTCTAATGAGAAAGCTGGCTTCCTTAAATCCATTGGTTGCGACAGACCAATCAACTACAAAGAAGAAGACCTGGGGCAGACGCTGAGGAAGGAGTACCCGCAAGGCATAGACGTGGTGTATGAATCTGTCGGGGGCAGTATCTTAGAGCTGGCAGTGAACTGTTTGGCCAAAAACGGGCGTCTCCTTGTGATCGGGTTCATCTCAGGGTACCAGTCTGCCTCCGGGATCCCAGCCTTCAGAGGAGCGACTCTACCGGTCAAGCTGCTGCAGAAGTCAGCCAGCATCCGTGGTTTTTTCCTGCCTCATTTCTTCAGTGACTACGGCGAGGCACTGGGCAGTATGATGCAGATGATGGCCAAAGGGCAGCTGGTGTGTGAGGTGGATTGTGGTGATTTGGCGGCAGAAGGCAGGTTCTCAGAGCTGGAGTCGGTGTTTCGAGCCGTGGACTACATGTATGCTGGAAAAAACTTAGGCAAGGTTGTGGTGGAGGTGGAATCTACCTCTCCTAGCAACAGTAAACTGTGACTTATAACACTGTTAATGCACTGTGCAAATCATACTTGAAGTAAATGGAATGAGAGATAAAATTACTATATATTCTTGTTCAACTTTTGACTATAAAGAGTTATTTTGTAAGATAAATTATTGATGAAATATATATTTAGAATAACAAACACTACAAATTCAGTCCTTATTTTTTTGCTTCCTGTATTTTTAAGCATTAATATACGATTTGAATGTGGTTGTAACCTGAACAGAGGAACCCTATAAATATTCAGATCAGTTTCCAACAGTAGCCACTCTAATATCAGCTAAAATATTTCGGGTCCACCTACACATCTGAAAGTATTTTAGACCTGGGTGCCACTATGTGCTTGCTTTTAGCACTCTCCAGCACTTTATCTTGCATAAATATTTGATGATATACTTCATTGTTTTTCTAATAGGGGCTTACATTGGTATGTGCTTGTCAAAAGTGAATTCTGCTGCAGGTGTGCTTGGTATTTCATTGCTGCCTGTTTGTGGCTGACAGAAACTGCATTCACACAATCAATCTTTTCATTCGCATGCCCCTGAGCCGCACATAATAAAAAAAAATTAGTCTGGCTAAAGAGAAGTTGGACTGGAAAATACCATTACTTCCCTCCACACCGCCAAGTAAAGAAAAATACACTTATAGTGAATGTACTATGAAATGCCCTTTGACGTCTTGCATTTCCAATATTTGTGGGAGATCTGGCTTTAGAAAGTTTACAATGACACTCTAACCGGCCACTTTATTAGGTATGTAGGTAAGTGGCCAGTGAGTGTAAATCATCATTTAACAGAGAATTATTACATTAAAGTCATAATCATGGCACCGTTTTTTCAGGTTAAATAGATTGCTAATATTTTAACCACTTCCATTTTCTTCAATACTGACATGATAAAATTGAAGCCTTTAATCTGGTAAATGTACTTGGTGTTGTCTAAGAGAAACACCTGTTCTTATCTGGCAGGGAGGGCTGTAGGCTTCATGCACTCTGAACATGTTATTTCCTCATCCAGGTGGCCACTCAAAAATATAACCCAGTGTGAAATGCGTTACAGGTGTGACCCCAGCATGCAAAGCTGCTACCTTCTCCAGACGGTGTAGGAAATCAGAAACACACAGGGTTAGGGCCATTTTACATCCATAACAGAACGGTACCGCTCTCCCAGGCTTTACTACACGGTGGTCATTTAGTGCACTATTCATTCTATTGATGTTTTACATAGAATCTAAAGGCCATAAGGGACACATCTTTTCAGGAAAAAACTAAAACAAACAAATCTACACCTTAAGAATGTCCTTTGTCCCTTTGGATTTGTGTATCTGGTTTACCAGGTTTTAGTTACCACCTGCAGACTCTATTCATTATTAATTATTGACTTTAACAAATTCATTTTCCTCGGTGCATTTATTTTGATTTCTGTTTGTATTCACTGTTTTACCTGTGTCACCTTATTTGACCTGTCACCCTAGGGTGCTTCACCCTATTTAAGATGGCTCTTTTGAGCATCCCACCATTTTGCCTGAAGAAGGCCAAGGGCCGAAACATTGCACTTTGTATAATAAAAATGTTTTTACAGTGTGCAGAATTTCTCCTTGTTGAAGTTAATTGGGCTGGTCCCTCTTATCTGATGCACCTGTCCTTACAATTTGATGTGTGAAGCTAGCTGCTATTTCCCCCCTTAAGAATGTCCTAAAAGCTATAATATTCACTGACACAGATGCTAGACTATACAACAGTGCTTTATCGAATATTGTTATGAACTAAAATGATATATCATTTTGACATTGTATGCTATTTCTAAATTGATATAGTACCTCTGTCCTTTAACCCTGACTGAATCCTAAGTAAGGGCTTGCGGTTTAGTTTTTTATCACTAACTAAAGTTATAGCAACAATATAATCTATTCTCACAGTTTAAAAGCTCATCATGAACCTTCATCTGACAAACATTGAACATTCACCACTACCTTTACATTCTCAACCTTAGCATATACAATATTTTTACAATAGTATTTGTATTTACTGTTACTCACAGGCCTATAATGGAGCAGCTGTTTAGTACACTGTAGTTAACTTTACTAGCACCACAAGAAAGGACTGTACAGTAGCTATAGTCACTTCTGTCACACTGTGTTTTTGCCCTGGCATCAAGACACCAATGCAAGCTCCTACATGCCAGCCTCAAAAAGGTGAGAAAGTTGATGATGCGCATGAACATTGAGTTGAATTTAGCATTAGCTCAAGTACTCTGGGTGTGTGTGTGCGTGTGCCAGGTTACAGCCAGTCCAGATTTAGCATCTCTTCAATTAACAGAATAGGCCTCATGTTGGCGTCCTCCAGGGCCTACCTGTACCTCCGCTGATTAGTGAGCAGTCACAGCCCCAATTAGGCAACACAGGAACCTGGAGAGACAACACTCTTTATTTAATTGGATTGTGCTGCAGTCTTAGGATTCTGCTTGCTGCTGCTAACTGGCAACGCATTGAAGCTGCCTAAATGTTGAGCGTAAACAAGACATTAAAGATAGAGAGGTCTTATATGTGATGGTGCAACTGTGAAAAAGGCATTCTTCATTTTAGGAATTAGGTGTCTCACTTTAGAGTTAGAGAATACTTTGCACAAGGTCATTAATGCAGCACTTAAACAAAAATAATTATCCATATACAGTTTTTGTGATGGAGCTAACTTTTAGGCCGCCTGAGGTAACACAGCAAACACTTGTTATTTGTGAGCCTGGTGTGGTTGGTGTAGCGCAAATTGGTGGCAGTTAACAAGAATGACTTGTTTAGTTTTCGGGTACAGGATTGAAACAAAAAGCCAGATGAAATATGTCTTTCTTCCAATAGGGCTACACAATATATTGCAAATGAATTGTTGTGAAATGATATATAGAATCAATAAGCAATAATGTTCCGTCTGTTTCAACTCATTTTCAGTTACATAATCGTGATGTCGTCCTAATATTTCAATTGCAGTCCAACACAACATCAGACCTCTACCTTTCATTTAACATTCAGGGAAGTCCGAAATCCTCAACGGTCCCATTTTTACCGCTAAACTCCTCTATTTTTTCAGTGATTTTTTTTTTTTTCCCGTATTAACATGTGGCATGTGTAACAAAGACATCACCTTCATGGCTGTGGGATGGTAGTCTGCCTCCAGGCGCCTAAGGGACACTAGCTGCTGGCTGCACGGTGCTGCCAGGATCCAGACAACAGTCCACTTTCCACAGTCATTCAGCTCCTCTCTCAACTCCCCAACTCCCCAGGCCCCCGTCACTCCGAGCTCCTTCGCCTAATTACCAAACCTAAAACCCCACTCAACTAATTAGCCACAGCAGACCCGGCAACTGTGAGTAAAGGTAATGTAGATGGCTTCATTCGCAGGATATGTGTGTGTAGACAAGAAGAATAGGAAGCCAATTAAGTCGTGTATTAAACTCTTTGCCAAAGTGTAGTTGAGTTGTGGGTGACAGAATGATAGGGAGTTTGTTTGTGTCCATGTTTAGCTGTAGGATGAGCTGGGAGGGGGGGCACCTGTCCCGCTTGTCCACATGTGCGTCTCGGTACGGCTGGCAATCTGTCAGCTTCTCCGTCCATCCAGGAGCTCTCCGTAAGACATAAATTACAATATGCAGAAGCAAGTCTCAATGAAGGGGAGGAATAACTTTTCTTAATCAAGTCCATCCCTGATTAATTGTAATAAAGGTGTCATGCGTAAATGTGTGATTGAGTAATCTGAGGTCCGGAGACAGTGCTGGGGCCCGTCCCTGGTGATTGGGCAGACTTTGAGGAGCGAGAGAGAGAGGGAGGGAGAGAGCAGGACAATGTAGTGGAGGACACACAACTGAGACACAAATAGCTTCTGGGTACACTGGCAGCCTTCGCCCAACTGACAGTTATGAAATACAATTATCAGTGTGATCTGCTTAAGAATTCATCAGCGGCTTGAGCGGCCAGTAAAGACGATTGTAAGGAGACGAGGAAGAGGAAGGGAGAGAGGGGGAGAGAGGGGAGAGAGAATGAATAAATGAGATTTTTATTTTGTCCAGATTGGTCCCATTATGATACACTATTGTCAGCCTATTATCTTTTCAGATGTTTTGTGACTCCACAAGCTTGTTTTTCTTTCATACAATACATTTTAATATGGTTACTGGTGCAGTTACTGGGGAAGGTCATCTATTCCCTGCTTCAACTTCAGAAAGTCTGTCGTCGAAAAGATTTACAATGAAATATAAAAGGGTTTTATTAGTGGAAAAGACAAGGTATGATAATTATATTCATCACAACATTGAGCCTGCCTCTGAGGTAATTGCATCCATATTGGCCTGTTTATTATAGGCAGACTTTGTATCTAATAAAGTGGCACCTGATGTGTTGTCTTATGTGCGTGACTGAATGGATTGGCTTGGCTGATCAGCTATTTAAGACCACACCCAGGTAAACAGGTCTACCTAATAAACTGGCCAGTCAGTGTAATTATTCTGGCTCTTCTTTGGAACAATAGAGTGTAATATTATCGTGACAGTTAATTTGATGCAGAAACTAATTAGACAATCAGCTGACATACGTTTCTCTGGTTCCACACTTCCTGTTTTTAGCTTTAAAACGAAATGAATTCAGAATATGGCAATTAGACAACGTAGCCTATTGTCACGGCATCATAATTCTGTTCCAATATTTTAGAAAAAGAGTAATTAAAGCAGAAGCACTTGAGTGATCGGTACTCAAGCATGCAACCAGCTTTCAATAAATCTACCACATACACACACGTTTTTCTATTGAATGTGCAAAATGAATACAGTCTGCTCTCTTTTTCAGGCAAAAGGCTTAAAGGCATCTTGGTTTTAACCTAGACATGTTCTTCTTCCTTGACCTGCAAATGACCAAATCAATGCTGACTTTAAACCATCCAGTTCTACATATCAAACTCCTGTACCCCAGCCAACACCCGACCAAACGAGACCAAGTTCAAGAGCATCTCAAGCACATTTCCAGCAATATTATGATTAGAAAGTGTAGCAAAAGGAAATCTAATATTATTGGGACAGTTTTATTTACATTGTAAAATTTGATAAGTGACTTCAACTCCAAAGTTAGATCAAGTATATATATTTTTTCCTGAACCGATTGTTAAAGACTTGTGTATAATTGATCTTTTTTCACCTACTGTTACCGAACTCATGTCCCAGGACAATAGCTGGTTAGTTTACTAAACTCTCCAAAAAGTTGATTTAAATGAATTAACTAATTAATGGGTTTATTTAGTATTAGTTTTTACCCGGATTTTTTAAAAATAGAAATAATTGTATTACTTTATTATATGAACTTTATTTTCACTCTCTGATATATTGAATACAAAATCAAAACAAGCTCTTTTTATTTGGCAGATACAATCACCTCAGCTGCATGCATCACCTTATATTCTTTGTACATTAGCCTTCGGGGCTCCTCGTGGCCTCTGGGGGGAGTGCGGGTCCCTAACTGTGTCTGTTCAGATGTAGATATACATTCAGGTGAAAGGCAAGGGCAACATTCACCAACCCAGGATTAATGACAACATCATCGCCGTGGTGACCAGGCCCATATTTCTATTGGCTGGATAAAGAGGAAGCAAAAACACAGGAAGAAGACACCTTTGGGAGTGCGGGGGTATAATAAAAAATATGAGTTTCTTGTCGCCGGTATGACGGACAGGTCCTCAGTCCGGTGCTCCCCGAGGTCCACACGTCCTCATTCTTTACCGGGCCGATCCTCTGTGGCCAAGGACAACCCAAGTGTCAGCAGCGTGTCTGCCTAGCATCGTTCATCAGGGCAGTGTCGGTAATGGGGAGCTCTCCGTGACAGTGGTCATCAGGACACAAAAGCAAAAAGGCCCATAAACATCACATGACAGATGGCCGGGAGGACAGCTCGGGACGGCCAGGGAGGGATGGAGAGGTGCAGTGGGAGAGAGAGAGAAGGACAGAGGTGGAAGAGAGATCTCAGGACGGAGAGGAGAGGTGTATGACGACTCAGATGTTAGCCTGTCAGTGACCAGGTACAATGAAGGGGCTTATAGCTAACTTAAAAATCTGACTGAACCAATTATGATGCAACGTGTCTTCCATGGAACTTAGCTTAAATGCAATTCCTTTATTATATTTGCCTTTTCAGAATCTGGATTGAATCAGGATCACTGTCTCGAGCCAGGATTTTGTTACATGGTTCTGGGAACTCGCTTTGCCTCTGTGTTGACAACTGCATTTACAATAAATTACTTCTAAACAATCTGATGTGGGGTGAAAGTTAAGGAATAATTATGGAGGTGATAGCAATGACAAAAAGCGAGAAACAGGTTGTGTGAAAATGAGGTGAAGGTGTCAAGAGCTGTCATAGACGTGAGTGCAGAACCTGTTGGGTCCCCGTGGAGACGTGACAATTGGTACGTTAGCAACACCTTTGTTACCCCAGGATGTATACTTTATCTTCACTTGTTTACAGGAAAATCAAGTCTCGATTGTTAAGGTATCATGTTGAAAGTACAGCTCCTACCCTCCGTCAATATATACGCGCCTTCTTTCCTTCTTTGTTTTGTAGAAACAACCTTGCCCGTCCATTAATCGTCATTCATCCATCCTGCGCACCTGTATATAAAAGGGAAATTAGAATATCCATCACCGCAGCTCGACGTCAGTGTGATTGATGGGTTAGTCACAGGATCCTCTGCGTTTCCTACATAAGTCCGTGGTTCAGGAGTGAGAAGTGAACATTATCTCGCACCATGATCAGATTTAGTCCACACATTTCCATCTAGAGAGCATTTTGAGAAGATGATACACTATCCCTACGAGGAGGCAGCCTGCAGAAGGGTTATGGAAATCTAATATGTGAAGGCTTTTTGGTTTGTTAGGCTTCTTATTCTGGGAGTGGGCTGGTGACACTTTTGATATAACTCCATAAGACAATGTAACGAGAGGGAATCTCATTTAGTTGAAGTGTTTCTGTCAAACTATTGGCTGAAGGATGATGGTGAAAATCTGTGCAAACAGGTTTGTAGTGGAGTGTGCTCAGACTCAAATGCTAACTGTTCCCAGAGAAATTCTTCAGTAAATAAATTGCAAGTATTTTCTGAGATGGGACTGTGGTTGTCACAGTGTGCACGTGCCTCAAGTTAAGTGGTATATTAAAAAAGATACCATACCATTTTGTGTTGTGTACTTTTAACTGGATATTTAGTTGATGACTGAAAATACATTATGGCCTATATAGATTTTATGATGAAGAATGAAAATGTATTCAAATGCATGACTTTCTCATTGTTCTTGAAGTCAACCATCAGGCCCTTATAGACAGTGTAAAGTGAGAAGCCCACATCGGTCAAGTGCACGTCTCTCCTCTTCTGTCTTTCTCCTTGGTGTATGTTTATATTATCTGATGGTGTGTGTGTGTGTTTCTATGACAAGACAGGAGCCCTAACGCTGCAGGATGGAGAAAGGTGAACAGGAAACAGAAGGTGCCCATGGAGGAGGTATATGACATCTGTCAGGATCCGGAGTGGGGCGGGCCTCAAACCCCCCCATGGCCGGCCCGAGGGTCACCCAACAGCGCCGCACTCGCTCAAGTTGTCACGACATCATGGCACTTCTTTGGCAGAGCAAGTAGCCGGACATCTGACACACATGCAGGCTTTTTTTTTTTTCGTTGAGTAAATTGGTTTGAGGTGAGTGCAGTTTGTATGTTGTGTTTGTTCCTTCATTGTCATTGTCGCCCCTCCGCCCTCTCCAGCCTGCCCGCACTTCAGGGTTCTGGATGGAGGAAGGTCAGCTGACACGGCCAAGGTCGACAAACAAACAAACAGAGGGAATTAAAATAAGAGTGGAAAACAGAGCAGATGAAACATGGTGTGTTTTTATCGCTGGGAGGCTGATGCATGTAGCGGCCATTACTCTCCGTTTGTGTCCTCTGCCCCCCATTGGCTGCAACAACAAGCTCCTGGCAGGGCCGCCGGTGTCACATCATCTCAAACTCCTGCTTAACTCCTCACATGACAAGGGCTACTTCACACCAAGATCTGTTTGCTTTTCTTCTAAGGACGCCATTTTGTCCCACATGGTGTGACCTCATCAAAAGTATTTAAAAGACATTTCAATAAACTATTTACTTCTTGGGTGTTTGCAGCAACTGAATTTGATCATCAACTATTTCAAATAAGAGCTGTTGCTTATAAAATAAACACCTGCAAGTATGAGGCCTTTATTGGTAAATGCATAGTATGTTTTGAGCCAAAACACTTACGTCTCATTCACACTCAGGTTTCCGTATGTGCGCGAAGTCTGGAAAAAATACAATCTTTGCCTATTTCTTCAGCAGCGCCGGATCCGGACACGTACAGACCGCAGCTGGAGTGAATGAGCACAGACTTCAGTGGGTTTTTTTCCGCTGGAGCCCCTGCGGCACCTGTTCCGTACCGTAGGCGTTACCAAAGAAACCACTAGTATATGATTTACATTGAACAACGCCACATATGAGTTTTATAATCTTGAGCCAGTGTTTATCTTGATGAACATTGATGTCTCTGATAAGATTATTTGTTGTATATACACCATTCTAACTAACTTCATTTATTAATTTCCCTATGTAAGCTCTAATGCAGATTATTGAAATTGATAGTATGACCTTACCATAGTACTGTATACAGCATTTCATTGAATTTGTTCAGTTAAAAAAGGTGCAAACATTTGAGACAGCACAGAAAATAATTCACTGAAATCATGTTCTTATACATTCATTTCAGCATGCTGGCTTGTAGTTAACGTATAGTGAATTTGACTCTTGGCTGCTGCAGGTGAACCCCAGGCCTCACCTCCACAGATCTGTATGCAGAGTGTGCCTTTAAAAAAAACGAAGCATGTTTCTTTTGTTTATTCTTTGCGTTGTCTCTTCCTTTCTGCGCTGAGTTTTGACATTGGAGATGACAGGTGTCTGTGGGGTGGTGGTGAGGAGGAGGAAATGTTGGTAAGAAAACAATCCCCGACTGCCTGTGGGTGAAGGCAGACTCCTCTAGGCAAGGCGGCCTTCAGCGTTTAGCTAGGGGCGCAGTATCAAAATCAGAGCCACTGCTGTACCCCTAAGGCGCTAATCTCAACCAGTTACCGTCAAGTGCAGCTTCTTCTTTATATAATCCTTCATTCCCCCCTTTTCTCTCAGCTCGCTCCAACGCCGCCAATCTTCTAACGTTCCAGACCCAATGCACAGAGGTGAGGGGGATAAATGGCAGTTTGAGTAGGTGCCTGGGAAGCATACCATCTTGAAGCCGCCATTGTTTCTCATAATAAAGCAGAACAACTTTTTTAACCTTAATTAAACAGCATCAATGTGATAGATAAATGAGTTGTTAAAGCGTTCATCACCCCCTTTAGGCTTTAGGCTGACCAGATCATAATGAGCCAAACATGTGACGAGAATGTGTTTAGATAGGACAATGTGAAACAGTAATAATTAAATACATATTATCATTCAGCATGTCTAGCTAAACTATATGAATTAATCAATGATCATTTTGGGCTGGAATAAGTCAACATACCGCCTCAGTTTGTGGGACGTGAAATTCTGTCATGTCAAACGCAAAGTGGGACATCTGGTCATCTGGTTTTTGGCAAGACCGAGTGTGCTGTCCCTGGATGTCTCACAAAAAACACAATATAGATTTTATAGATGGCAAGAACTCAAAGAAACTGATTCAAACTGACATTGTTGAGGTTGAACTTGGAAGTACCATTGTGATAAGGTCTGTATTCTTTGCATTCTTTCTATGTGCTGTAGGGGGAGCTCCGTAGAGGACAAAATGCAACCAATACAGTGAAAAAGTGGTTCGTCGTCGAAAACACAAATCGTGCTGCCTTTGTGAAATGGCTGCTGTTTTATGTATGATAATTAGTACGGTTTCTGGAGCAGGCTATAGGGCCGAAGAGTCGACGCTGTATGGTCGTTCAGGCACCGAGATGGAGAGGGTTTGTTGTTTGATCACTGGATGACTGCTAATTTAATAAGTGTTAAGTGTGGAGCAGCCAAGCGAGTGAAAAAGAGGAAAATGAAGGGAAAATGTAGGAGTAAAAAAAGCATAAAGATTAAGTGATGACATGTTCAACTGTGCACATAATACACGGCTTAGTTAAGTACGCACATGCTGTTTGTCAATTATTTAAAACCCCAGGAAACTAAGTCCAGGTAATCGTATAAGGTGTAAATAACACTCTTTTTCATGGAAGCTTAATTGAATTCATTTGCCACTATTTAGGAATAACTGAATTAGATTTGCTTTCAAACACAGCCGAAAGATTGTCAGGAAGATTTTTTATATGGCACTTTGTAGTTTCAGGTAAAAACTCACAACACTATCCCCCACTGTCCCTTCTCTAAGGCTCTTGAAGGTCACCTCTGGTTGTAATAGGGCTAATAGCTTATAGAGGAATGACCAAATTTGACATAAATAATTGTTGGCATTTGGTCCAATTCAATAAATACCACAATAAATAACTACAAATATGTCAGCACGTTTCAATGGTATTGTCTATTTATTTTTATTAATTTAGAAAATACTTTAAAACCAGATTGATTCCCCAAGCCTCAGGAAATTAAAGACGCATTGAGAAATACCACAGTTGTAAGGAGGTTATCTTTAATTATTATTTTACTTTAGTCCCTCCCCAAGTGTCTTCTAGAGCAACATCAAATCACAGTGTTGTTTTGACTTATACAGTAGTTTCTTAGTGGTGTCGTAGCCCACAGGTACTGACTACTATTAGTCAAAATGATAACCCACACAAATTCTGATTTGATGTTGCTGTAAAGGTCAGGGGAGAGACAGATTTCCTTTTCTTACATCATAGAAAATGACCAAATAGTCAATTTTAACTAATTATTTTTACATTTTGACTACAGCTATTACTTTTCTTGTCTAAAATATATTGTCATAAATGTAATGCATATTGGGCTCCATAAACAGATGGCGCAAGGACATGTTAACTAAAAAATAAAAATTATAAAAAAAATAAAAAATAAAGATTAACTATGGTGGGTAGGTTACGATTGGTTTGAAATTGTTTATTTATTTATTTTTATTCCAATTATAAATGTTAAACTTGCAAGTGTATAACAATTCTCAAGAGCCCACTGTAAATATTGTATTGTTTGACTTAACTTAACTTCACTGTATACCTCCCATCAATCGAGCTAAGTCTACCTGAAGACATCTGACGCTCTGATGTCTTGCAATGGGTAGGTTAGACACAGACAATGGCCTGAAGCAGTTGAAGCTGATCTGGCCTGATACTGGTGGGACTCTCTCTGTTTACATATACTGTAGACATATAGACAAAGAGAGAGTGTTTTGATGCAGAGCTGTGGTGAAGGCCAGTGTATGTCTGTCTGTTCTTGTGAGTGAGTGTCCGGAGATGGAGGATGAGGAGGAGGGGCGGAGATGGATCGGAGGAAGAGGGGAAATGGAGGGATTAGATGAAACCTTTCAGTGCGTGTCATCATCCCTGACATTCTGTAGGGCTTGACCTTAACAGAGCAGTATCGTGTCAAAGCCAGGGTCTCATCACCGAGCGCACACACATAAACACACACACAATCACAAGCACCCTTCAGATATCTGACATCAACCAACATTTACTTTAAACAAACACTGTGAAATACACTCACATTTAGACCAACCAGGAAAAGTTCACTGTTCATCAGATTTACTAGTCACAAAAAGTGAGAAAAATTAGACTTTTGGGTAAAATGCACCTTAAATGCACTATAACCTCTAAATGACTTTCACCTGGTTCTACCTATGCATGCTATGAATGCACATATTTGCTGATTGAAAATGATTGATGAAACTCTTGGTCTGACTAATGACTGATTCAAAGTTAAAAAGCAAGATTCAAATTGTGTTTTGAGCTTTGTTGACATAAACAAAATCCATACTTCCGCATGTCCTCATATTACACCTGGTGATGACATTTCTCTGTTCATTCTTGCTCCCATAAACAGGGTCAGGTATTATTCTTTATATTTTGTCTCATTGGTGGGTGTCTATATTCACAGGACAGATTTGTAGTTGGCCATAGTTGGCTGCTATTATAAAAATATGGTTGACCTTTTGAGGACTGTCCCTCCTCTGAGCTGTTTGGACAGGACACTCCTCCAGACTTATTAACATATGCCAGTCTCTCTAAATGTTCTCATCCACTTTATTAACAAATTTAAGTACAACCGTATAATTTTTATGATGCCTATAAAGGAAGTGCTAGCTCAAATTATTTTCCTCATGAACAGTGAACTTTCAAAGTGAGCCGCAATAGGTTACAAAATTAATCTCTGCTTTCTGCAAAATTGACGCCATTTATCACAAAGTCCTGCACTTTTGGTCTTTTTTTAACCCTGTTTTGTGTTTCTCAAAACTCTACCTAAAGTCTATATTTTATTCTGAGGTGCTTCCACAACCACACAACTTTTATGGTGTTTTTTCCCTAATTCAGTATCCCATAAGTTTTATAGAAAGCATTTTGACGGGCTACATCTTTGTTTGCCAATGCGAGCTCAGAGTAAGTTTGCAGAAGCGGAGCAGTGGTTAGCTGCGTGTTTCTGACCCCATCATGCTATCTGTTCTAATGATGCTCAGGCCTCCATCAAAGCAGGGACCCCCTGTGGCTCCTGGGGGCCCCTGGGCTCCGGCACAGTTGCTCTGCCTAGTTTTCTCCCCCCCTCACCGCTTGAGGCTCGGCACATGCAGTAATGAGAAACCGAATTTAAAGAAAAGCAAAGAAACAAAGCAACAAAACCCCTCCATCTTGGACTGACATCCCGTCTGTGTTCAGTCCGGTGTTTCTCTGTATCAGAAACTGAGATGGTTTTAATGTGGTGGTGGTTCAAACACGCAGGCTAGATTGTTCAGTATTTTTCTCTTCTTCGACACAACAAACAACTCACACAAAAGCCAGAAAGATTAGTCTAAATTGTGTGCACATGTATGGATTGATATGTTACAGCTTAGTGGACCGGTGCAGGACAGAGGGAAAAAACTATTGATTTTTTGCCAATATGGCGGCATGTTGATCCCCGGGCCACATTCATTTTCATCACTCAAAGACACGGGGTAAAAAACACAGGAGCATGACACTTGTTTTGCCAGTCGCTATGGCAACAGAGACCACCGGTGTCACGGGAGGTCACGGTGCTAGTGAGGGGGGAATGGGAGTTCAGCAAAATCAACATTATATCAAACGCCCTTCAACCTTCGCTGTGGGTTTCTCTGTCTGTATCTTCCAGTGTGTGGCCCCCATATCCTGGCAACCTCTCTGTGCCACGCCTACATATTTTTGACAAGATACATACATTCTGAGTCAGGCTGAGATGGGTAGAGTAAGAGTATTGTTACTTCAAAATAATTTGAGTAAAAGACAGTATTTTGTAGATTGATTTGGCATACGTTTTTTTGCCAGATGCCTTTATCTGTGCATCCTTTTCCATTTATCCAGATTTGGGACTGGTGGCTGGCGAAAAAAATGTATTGGTTTGTGACCTCTTTTTAGGGGTGGGCGATATGGCGGCAAAAATGTAATCGCGATATGACGTTATGAAAATTGGCTCAATCTGGGAAGATCGTTGAATTGTCATACAGTGCATTCATTTATGCTCTGCTCTTCACATCCTCACCATCGTTTTGACTGTAACAATGCCTCTGTTTGAATTAAAAATAACATAAATATTATTAAGTAAGACAAAAAATCAAAGTCAACTTGACCTTAATCTTTATAAATTTGTGATATTATATTCGTTCGATATCACCCACCCCTACCGGTTTTGACAGAAATAACTTTGTTGTACATGTAACTCATTACTACACACCTCTGGAGTTTGGATACAACTTCAAAATGACCCATTGTAGTTCACCACAACATCATCTCTTTCATTCCTCTTTATTCTTGCATGATCCCAGATTTGCCACTGTGCATTTGGGTCGTAATATGTTTCCTGGCTCCTTAGCATGATTTGCTGGGGGCTGATGGGTGTCTGTATTTTGAAAGCGTGAGAAGAGTGGAGCTGCTGCCAACTGACTCCTCAGGTGATAATTGGCTGCTGATGCAACATTCAACCTCAGTAATTAATCTGTGCTGTTGTGTATGCGCTGATCACAAACATGTTAGCACTGATGTCATTTACAAAGTCAAATCAGATAACACAACAATGTCCCCACAGTGTTCCACTGGAAAACACGATTGTATTAAGTCCCACTTTTGGAAACCTTAAATTTAATGATAAAATATTGCTTTTTATAAAACATGTAGCCTTAAAACATATTAAGATTACTACCAGCCTCTCACAGTTCCCATTTGACTCAATTTTACACTTACATCTGTATATTCATAAAATCTATTATTAGGCTACTTCAACCACTTCAGGTTTTATTATTCAATTTATTTTCTGGAATTTTCTAAAAATATGATCTGTGAGCCCATTGTTACCTGTTGCAACCTTGAATAGAAATGTAATTACCTGTAACCTAGGAACCTTCTGAGAATGCACTGTGCTTTGATACCTGCACATTAAATGAATCTGTGAAAGTGCAGATATAGAAGGCTATATTTTAAGACAAAAATACATTGTTTAATTAATAAACACAGAAGACTGATAAGAGTGTTATGTGAAGTACCTTTTCATTTATTACCACACTTTATAGCATCAATATCAGCAAATAGATCTGCTATCAGAAAGTATGTAAGAAGCACTTCATCTGCCTTAATGTAATCTTTCAGACAAATGGATTATAATTATGAACTGAGAAAATATGGCAGCACTCAAAGATAGATTTTGTTTTATATATCGATGGTTATTTGATGTTCATAATGTACTTTTCTGTCTGTCTCTCTGTGTATATACACCTTTCCAGTAAGTGAATTCTGATAAATGTGTTAAAAATGACGAGAGGCCAAAAACCAATAACCTGTGCTCGCTTAAAATGTTAATTAGAGTCCATTTTATAAAATCCGTCTAACTTTTCCCATAAAAAGGATGACCATGTTATTAGGCTGTAGATGGTGATAAGCCGTGAAAATAACCTGACAGAGTACAAGGCCCAGATAAGAGGCAGATATGGAGCATCTATCTAACTGTGTTAATTAAACCTAATCAGTCCTTAAGACATCACACTGGAATTGTGAGTCCAGCACCTCAGAGGCACAGGCACAAAGAACAGACAGATCCTAACAGCGATACGCACATAAGCCGCTTCACCAACTGTCAGGAAGATTTTAGCCCAAGTTTTGAAATGTCACTAAAATTAACATCTTAATTGAGTGGGCCTCTGTGGTGCTTATTATAGATGGCATCTTCTGTAAAAACAAAGATTAACTGTACAAAAGAATTTGAACTATTTTCTGGTGTTGTGGCTGTTCATTTGTCATTTGGCCTTTACCATGTCAGACTCATTGTTTTTTTAATGAAGGATACATGTAGGATTATTCATTTCATCTTTGTGTAACTGGTAGAGAACTTTTGGTAGGGGAAATTGGAGTGGCTCAAAGAACCTACGCAGGAACAAGGAGAACATGCAAACTCCACAAAGAAAGGCCTTGTTGAGTCCGAGAATGAAATTCCGGAAGAATTCAGAAATAAAAATATATGTAACTAGACTATTTGTCCAAATAATACTATCAAATCAAATAAACAGTATCAACAAAACTATAACTATGAAACAGTTTGTCATTTTGGTGTCCCCATATTAACCACATTAGTGTCGTCAAAGGCACAGGCGCATGTATATCCATAGGTTCATGGTGTGCTTCCAGTGGTTGGCATCTGTAGGAAGCTTCCTCAACAGGCTTTGTTCTCTGTGACTCCCCTATGCTAGCTTTCATTTGACTCCCAGTGTGGGTTCCTTGTTAATTAGGTAAATGAATACGTGTGTACAGACTGGGGATGGCCTCGGACTAATAGCGACGGTAGCAGCTCAGTCACAACAAAAGGGCCCCATACGCGAGCTAAGGCTAAGGTTGTGATTAAAGGGAACGGCTTCTATGGCGAGGTGTAACAAAACGAAAACGGCAGCCTTTGAAGCTTATTTATGGCGCTTTATCTAATCCCCTACCACCCGTGGCTATAGAGGAGATATGGATGTATTATTCATGATAATGTATGGTAGTCACTCTTATGCAGATTCACAACAAAGGCAAACTTTCTTTTTTGTGCCTCTAAACGGGCAATTATTTCTTCTTCTCTTTGACTGATGCACTGTGGATCAAAAAAAGACAGTGTTTTTGTGACGTTTGGTTTGTTGTATGTGCTTGTCTGTCTTGTGTGAGTATCTCAGAGCCCTCTAGCAATGGGCTTCTTTGGCAGAACTTCAGACTACAATTCACAGTTTTATTCTACTAACCTAAAACTCACATCCACTGTCCCGGCGTTGAAAATTGAACCTGTTCCAAGTCGACATCCCAAGAGCTCAGGTCACAGAAGAAAGCGAAAAGCTATTTAAAAGACTAAATATACCAAGAAAGATCGGAAAATAATTGGCAATGCAGCTAACTGTCCTCTATGGAGAATACAAGTGATACAAAACATATTAGAGTTTTTAGTTGATGTTTTTATTGGTCGATATTACGCAGATGAAAATGTTCTCCGCTGAAAGCATAATCTCTCCAGGAGCCATTTTGACAGTTTAAACCAGACATTTTACAAGTGACTTTTTCGTTTGACTTTTTTGACACAAATTTGTCAAGTTTGTAAAGTTTTAGAGGAAAGTTTCATCCAAGCAAAAGATAGATATGCAGAGTAATCACAGACACGGCTGCTGAATATATTAGCTTAGCCAAACCAGGCAACCACAGATTGAACTTCTTGGGTCTTTCAATGAGGCACACCCTAGTCAACAACCAGTTAGTTGCAGGGCTGGCACAGAGACATACATGGACAGACATCCGTGCATCCTCATGTTCAATCTAGGGACAATATATACTAGTTAGGGTTATTTGATTTTTGGGGTATATTTTTGGAAATACATGGAGAATGTTGTAGCCACAGTCAGTTGACAACATTTCATAATATTCATTGGTTATACTGCATTTTAGGATTATTCTGTAATTTCACCTGAAAATGAAATACTCCAAACTTTTTGTGTCACTAAATCATCTAACAAAATACGCATACCTTTGGACGGTGAAGAAGTACCTGGAGAGGGAGGACATCCAGTGCCATCATATCAGCCAGGATGAGAAGTGAATCCACAATCTTCTTAATAGTAGGTCACTCACCACTCTGCCACCTGAAGATACATGCAGAAAATAAAATGCTGTCATTAATTCAAAAGCTGTTAATAATGGATGAGATAGATACCTGAGTGAAAGCTATTTACGGTCCTGAGGAGGCAGTGTGAATAGATGACCCTTCCCTCTCTCTCGCTCTCTCGTGGTTACTTTACAAAACTGTTGGCAGCAGAAGATCTTCCTGTACGGCAGACAGACAGAGCCGCTGTCACTCACCGAGAGCTGTCACACCGCAGCCGAGATGCCACCGTGTGTGTGTCAATGTGACAGGGCTGAATTAATGAGAGGTATGTGTCAAGGCAAAAGACGGAGACATCGAGCAGTAAGCAGGGCAAAGATGGCGACTACAGGTTATGTGTACGCAGGATTGGCACCTGAAGGGATCATTTCATTGTTTCTCAGCCTCAGTTATTTAAGGTGGAAGTCAGCCGCCGATAAAACGGATAACTTACAGTGACAGTTTTCTATTAAAACATCTCCTGCCACTCCATATGTCGGAGTGATATGGGCTCGCTTGTAACCGGTTTATCAAAACGGTTAAAGACGTTGTCATGAAAACGAGATGTCTTGTCGAACTTTTTAGGGACAAAGTGACAGTGGTGTAAAAGTAGATCTAATTTGTGTCTACATTGAAGGTTAAAAAGTCAAACTGATCCAAAAATGACACAAAGAAATAGATAGCTGTAAGTTTTGCAAGAAATAGAACATTACTACAGGTTTAATCAATGTGCTAGCTCCAAGACGCACTTCAAGAGGATTGTTGGTTGGTTTTTAAGTGGATTGGATTGTCTGTTTACATGCTAACTCAAAAAGCTATGGTTGGATGATAACTTTTGCATTATATGTCAGTGGTGGGCCAAAGAAGAAATGATTCATTTAAACTTCATCTGGAGCCAAAAAAGCTTTGCGAGATTCTGTACTATTGCAAGTTAGGGACAAGTGGTTAACTCCCACCACAAGAGGTCAGTAATGTGACAAATAATTACTTAAAGGTGTGAATTCAGATCTGGCTTTTTCATTACAGTGGTGTAAAATAAGAGATCTGTGCATGGTTTAACAAAGAAAGCATTTACCTTGGAACCATGATGGTTTTGCAATGATACCAGTTTGTGGCTCAAATAAAGGAAAATCAAAAACTAGTCATCTATGCATGGATGTAGGTACACTGTAATAAAGATCAGTATTTATGATTGATTGATTCTCCATATGGGGGAAAAAAGTACTTTATCTGTGCATAGCTACACCATTTAGATAATTATACTTAAATGCATTGTGTACACAGAGCTGTTGAGTGGTCAAAAAGCATTTCAAAGGATGTGATTATTCTACGTGAAGGAAGCAGTGGCGGAGCCAAAGGGGTGGCAGGGGTGGCAATTGCCACCTCCAAATAAGGCCTTGCCACCCCCGCTGCCACCCCACTGGAAACGGTAAATATTAAAATCCACAAATGAGG